>JAWRVZ010000020.1:3907500-4002500 GCA_037043235.1 Rhodeus uyekii | reverse complement strand
TGCTGTTTTTGAAGTAACTAAACTCACAGCTTTGTTAATACACACATGTATCCGTCTCTCTCTCTCTCTCTCTCTCTCTCTTGATAAAGAATTCAAATAAATGCTATGATTCATTATTTCAAATAAAAGTAATCTTATGTACAACTTCATCTTTGTCTAATTCAAAGCTGTAACTGATGAAAATAACCGTCATTTTTACACTATATTTTGTCAAATATTGCGCTGCATATAACAGCTTTACCATGCTATAAACAGGATAATCCACGGCTAGCTGTGCATTAAACATTCTGAATGCACTCCGCTTCTCATCTGAATGCAGCTAGCCGTGGATTATCCCTTACTTGCAAAGATAAATATCCCCTCCAGACATCACTAACTTAATTACTAATGTAAATCATTCATTAGGTATAAATCCAGTCTAATCAAGGCGATAGGCGTTATTGATTTCAGCACCACGGACAGCTCAAACGGTCATCGGGAATCGTCATTATTTCCACATGTTCCTTTGTTAATCACTTTGATTGCCTGATGCAATTGCCAAGAATTTCTGAAAAACATCCTCTGAATACAAGGCAGTGTTTCCATTGAGTTTCACTTGGACTGTAAAGACGTTGTACTGTTGTATTGCATTACACGTCTATGCTATGACAGAACTCGGTAATTAATCAAATGTACCAGGTGGACTGAGACTGTGTGAATCTTTTGCAGATGTCTAAGTTTGGCGAATGAACATTTGATCCAGTTTCATCTTCCACGAGTGGGAATTCTTTTCAGACCCCTCATCAATCGTATCAATGATGATCAGATTGAGGTCTTAAACTGGTCAAATGGTTTTCCTACCAGAAGGGTGTTTTTGTGTGGTTTTACCCTGCACAGAGTGACCATTCATGCTGGGAATATGGTGAATATAGTTGAGGGACAAGTCAGTTTTTGGTTTTCATAGCAAAGCGAGCCTCGTTCAAATAAACAACGAATTTAGCTCAGTGGGACTTGTATCATTTCAAGCGTCAAACGGAGTATATTTACCAGCACAGCGTTTAGAGAGTTTGACTGTTTGACGTGCCGACATCAGCAAACCTCTTTTTGATCGGCCCACTAAACATAGAGACAGTGTCTGAAACATTTATATCTTTGCTTACGTGCAGCAAACTTTATATATTGTAAGTACAGTAGAACCCCGACTCACAAAATTAATCCGTTCCGAGGTTGGTTTCGTATGTCGAACTTTTCGTATGTCGGTCAGGCTTTTACATGTTAATTGCCTAATCCGTTCCAAGCCCTACAAAAACACAATATTCAGCATGGGATGAAGCGCATCCCAGCTTCATACTTCCCAATAATCTCCCTTTTCGACTCAATGTAAAGCACCCTCTTCTTCCCTTTGACTTCAGCAACAATCTTCACATCCATGGTTAGAAAAAAGTTTATGCTAACAGCAGAAGCTGGTGGGAGCGATGCTGACCAATAGGAGAGCAGGATTGTAAAAAGTGTTCACCTTCTTACATGGACTATTCCAGCCATCCCTGTCATTCAGTGCGAAATGGACTATTCCAAACTTTCCCTCGGAGTTCAGGAAGTGTCGTGACAGAAGAGAGTTGATGGATGATTAAGGTAAAAGAGATCGGCTGAAGATTGTATATAGTTTATTGAGTGAAATACAGGGAATTAGTGCCAATCGTTGAGGTTTTATCCATCTATGCACCTTTAATAAATACCAGTTTTGGATCATTCCCTGAGTGAGACATCATTGTTCTGACCGGACAAACTGTAGCCTTCATCCAACCCGAACCAAAATCAGCGCGAATATCAAAACAAAACTCGGAAATCGTCTCGATTTCGTTTTTCGCATCTCGATCATTTTGTCGTAACTCGGGCGGAAAAAACCCTGAAATCTTTTATCGTATGTCGAACTTTTCGTACGTAGAGCGTTTCGTAAGTCGGGGTTCTACTGTATATTAATCTTTCATAAGTAAAGCTTGAAGAACTTGTTTTGTATGCAATAAATCGTTCACGTATAATATCGCGATGTGGAGATAAACGATGAGCAATAGGTTCCAAACGGAAACTCTCTTTATTTGAAATCAAAAGCAAAACACACTTTAAATAAAAACAAAAATGGCACTTCTTAGTGCAAACCTGGAGACACTTGAAACTCGGAAAGGAAACCACTGGAGACACGAAGAGAGAAGACAAGGAGCCGTGCCACACAACGACGTGACGCAACGTCAACAACTGACAAAGACCTAGAGACACAAGAGGGTTTTATAGGACATGGGAAACACCTGAGGACACTGACGAGGTAAGTGATACTAGACAGGTGTACAAGGATCTAGAAGGGCCCGGAAGAGAACAGGAAGTGCTGACACGATAGACAGGAAGTGAAAGCATGACCTTACTGACAGGAAGTGACAAAGACGACACATAGAGACAGGACCAAGGTTGACACTGAGCGGCCATTTACACAACACTGTTTTCAACTTAAAACATCAATCTTTTTATGCGTTTTGGCCGTTCATTCACACGACAGCAATTGTTTTGGGTGCCTGAAAACACAAAGTTTTGAAAATGGTCTCTGTGTCTATAAAACAAAAATGCAAATCTGTGAAAGCAATGATGTCATGCACATGCATATTACATGTTCAGTCTGTAGCGTTTCATTGCCAGCAACTGGCCTGGCAGCAGAATTCAGCGTGCCGTCTGTACGTGGAGAACTCAAATGAAAAACCACTGCGTTTCAAGCATATTGTTGTTCTGTAAACGTAACCTAATGGTGTAAAAACATGAGGACAAACAAAAGAGCTGATGAGTTCATTAACGAGGGACAGGTGGATCAGATGATCCAATGAAACGCATGAGGAAACACAATGAGAAGATAAACCGAACATAACCCTGACATCAGCAATCATACTGAAGCCAGTGTTATTTTAGTGTCATTCAGATACTAGTATAGTTTCACATTGTTCTGAGGAAGGAATATTTCCTTTCATGAACACTAGAAGAGTGTGTGCTGTCGCAACAGACCGACAGGATTCGATCAGGCCTACAGACCTTCATCCTGTCACAGTCTCTCAGGATTCATTTAGCCTGTGTTAACGTCGTTATGAAGGGAGAACAAGTCACTCTCTAATGCCTTTTTATAAATAATCTTGGAATAATGCCAGTTATTGCTGTAAATTACCACAGTAGTAAATCCACCTTTAATTGTTGTAGTGAAGTTTTGTGTATCTTCCTGTGGTAAAATACATGATTTCCTCTCATGCGTTATTTTCCTTGCGCTGGTAATGTTGTGAGAAGGAAGTGAGGGATGATGCACTATGACATCAGCAGTGAGATAGCAGTGAAATCTGGTACACCTGGGAGTTTTAATCAGCGTCTTGCATCGTTACTCCAGTCTTCAGTGTCACATTTCCTTCTCAAATCATTCTAATGTGATTTGCTGCTCAAGAAACATTTATGATTATTATCAGTGTTGAAAACAATTGTGGAAACTGTCATACATTTTATTTTATTTAGTGTGTGCACGTGTGTTTGTCTCTGTGTGTGTGTGTGTGTTTGCGCGTGTGTGTGTTTGTCTGTGTTTGTCTCTGTGTGTGTGTGTGTGTGTGTGTGTGTGTGAGTGTGCGTGTGTGTGTGTGTGTGTGTGTGTGTGTGTGTGAGAGTTAGAGAGTGTGTGTTTGTCTGTTTGTACGTGTGTGTGTGTGTGTGAGTTAGCGAGTGTGTCTTTGTTTCAGTGTGTGTGTGTGTGTGTGTGTGTGTGTACACACGTGTGTGTGAGTTAGAGAGTGTGTGTTTGTCTGTTTGTGTGTGTGTGTGTGTGTGTGTGTTAGTTAGCGAGTGTGAATGTGTGTGTGTGTGTGTGTGTGTGTTAGTTAGCGAGTGTGAATGTGTGTGTGTGTGTGTCGGTCTGTGTGTGTGTGTGTGTGTGTGTGTGACGTCCACCCATAGCCATTGCATTGTGGTATTATTTCAAAATTAAAGTGAAAAATTGAAATTTTACTTTTTGTACTTTTCTTTTATGATTCATATTAAACATCCATCATCCTGTTTTCAGGAAAAGGAGGATGAGGAAGAAGACAAGAAAAGTGAGAATCAGGAGCTCGAGGACGAGCTGCTGTTCGAAGACTTTGAGCTGGGCGATGAAGGCTGTGCACTTCCTGAGGAAGAAGAGGAAATGGACGCAGAGGATGCAGAACTCGAGGAGGCCGACGTCGAAGAAAGCACCAAAATGAGGATCCTGCGGCAAATAGCAGACATGGCGTCCAAACTCAAAGATATCATTGGCAATCTGATTACCACTGCAGGAAAAGTAGTCGTAACCATATTATTGGGCCTCACAGGTACGTAGTGTTGAGACTGACATCACTCACGGCATACGATCAATAATTAGATAGATAGATAGATAGATAGATAGATAATTTATTGTCATTTCACATGTACAAGTACAGTGTAACGAAATTAAACTTGGAGTCAAGTCTCCTAGCCGCTGCGTGTGCACGCGCCGCCATACTTTTTCCAGAAATTACAGAATGCAGATTAGCAAGCGTTACATACATTACACATAGGAAACATTATAATGCAATTTTTACACACACAGTCCACGAGGTCACGTGTAGGAATTTTTTGGGAGTTTTGGGGGCGGAATAGATAAGAACAGATAGGCAGGACACTCAGACGGTTGAGAGGGAGAGAGTTAGTCACAGCATCAGGTGTTATGAGAACAGCTCTGTGGCTTTGTCCCTGAAGGAAGATAAGGGCGACCAGGCTGACGTCATCATGCTGGATTCCCAACAGAGAAATAGAGGCAGAAAAGTCTTAAAGTCCCTTTTTATTAATAATCCATTTTCGATCTTCGATAATTTGTCCGGATCATAATCAGTTCAGTCAAGTTCAGTTCTGGTCCTCAGCACCGTGTCCAACCTTATAGCCAGACCAGATACCATCCGTGAAAGATCACCAAACTGTCTCGCTGTCCCGACTGTGTTGTTGCGGTACAGTTCACATAGGTTACGAGTCAGTTCCTCAATCTTAACCACTCGCAGATCTAATTCCTTCACACGGTCAGACACGGCCTCGAGGCAATTCTTCATATCCACAGACAGCGGCTCGGTGAATTTGCTCGCAGCTGTCTTCCCAATCTTCCGATAAGTCAGGAAAATTCCGAAGCCAAAGAATAGGAATCCCGCTATCAGTAATCCAATCATATATAAATCTTCTGCATCTTCATTCGATAGTGCCCCTAGGCACAGGACCTGCCAGTTGTTCCATGGGTCCATCGCATACCCAGCAGCAAACGTCCCATCCGGGCAGGTGGGCTCTCCCGGAGCTGCCTTTCTTTGTGAAAAAATATTGTCGATCGCGCTGATTGACCAGTTGATCAATTCCATTTCAATATTGTCAGGAGTCCAGTAGCAGCGGGTCAGAGGAAAAAAACAGACAGAATGCTGCGCAAGGGCAAAGCAGGTCAGAGCGGAGCTTAGGAAAACACGTCTGAAGTGTCTGGAGTCAGGAAGAGGAATATGTATGTAATTACATACATATTGCAATAAACTTTCAACAAATCAACATTTATACATTTTTATTTTTAATTTCTCCATCGTTATTCATTTTTGACATCGTTAAAATTCATTTTCTACATCGTTATTCACAATGCATCAAGGAATTGTAGTTCTGGCCCTCACTAAAGTCGTTACTGTCTTGTAACTTTTTGTCTGATTTCGAAAACCTTTTTGCTTCAAATTAAATCTTGTAGTGTTGAGATTCTCCTAGTAGCTGATTGGTTTGGTTCATGGCTAATAACTCTTACATAATCCCTTTGGGGAAAACCCAATGTCAGTGGGTATTAACTATTATCGACGAATAACTGACATCAGAATGATGCGACTGACCAATCAGGATCAAGTAATTCAGAGAGTTGTGTCATAAGAAGAAATAAAACAGGAATTCGGGTAAAGACAAAAGATTTCCACATTTAGATTTCACAACTGGTCTTTTTGAGTTTTGTGTTGTGTTGTCTTTCATTTATCACTTTACAATTGGTCTGATCTTTCTTTGCCTCCTCTCGACGTGTGTTTTGTTGCAGGTATGATGCTGCCGTCTTTGACCTCCACCGTCTATTTCTTCACCTTCCTGGGCCTGTGCACCTGGTGGTCTTTCTGCCGCACATTCGACCCGCTCCTCTTCAGCTGCCTGTGCGTCCTCATGGCCATCTTCAGTGCCGGCCACCTCATCATGCTCTACCTCTACCAGTTCCAGTTCTTCCAAGAAGCCGTTCCTCCCGGAAACAGTTACGCCAGGTGAGAAAATGAAGCCTGTTACCTTTCAAAGCATGGTTTTAAAGTCGGCATGAAACAGAAGCTGCACTGGTCTTTTCTTCCCTATTGTGCCGTATATATGAGCGAAACGCATCAAGAACAAGAACAAATGTAGGGCGGGGCTTGATTTTATCCGTGGGGAATTGATTGGATTAGTTGAGACTGGGGGAGGTTTGCTATTGGTTGATCTCATGTGAGTGACAGGTTTCCCCGCCCTCTGTTATTCTGATTCAAGATTATTAAAACAATATTAATCATGATAATCATTTTAATAAACACTGCAATATTTCAGAAAAACACAAGATTTCATAGTGACTTTAAAGGGATATACAATAATACCTTGAGATACGAGCGTCCTGACATATAAGTATTCTGAGATACGAGCAAGCCTTCAAGCTATTTTTTTGCTTTGAGATACGAGTAAATATTTGAGATACGAGCAGCTTCCAGACGCTGACGCTAGAGGTGTTCAAGCACTCGGAGCAGCTCAAGCTCCTCATTTATGGGTAATTGCATATGATCTCCACTAGAGGCAGCTTGGTTTTACAGCGGGAGGTTACCGGGGGCAACGAGTGATTCACCAGTATTAAGCTGGGAGCAGCACGAGTTATGAGTGTTCAATAATAATAAATATGAGCTTTTGAGGCGATCCAATACACAACACGGAAAGAAACACTACACTTCTGTATTGTGTTTGCATTATCTACGTTATCTTTCCTCCTCCTCCTCCTCCTCCTCCTCCTCCTCCTCCTCCTCCTCCTCCTCCTCACATGTCGTCATTAGCCGCTACTGTATCGTCTGTCTCGAAGGAAAGAACTCATAATTAAAACCACATTTAATTTTATATCACAGGAATCCTTATATATTATAACTTTGTCTGTGTGTCTCTATAGCAATTAAAAACCATTGTTTTTTCCATTGTTATTAGCACTAATAAGCCAGTTTTTTTGAGGGCCGTAATGAATTAAATATTTTTCCTGTTATTTCTTATGGGAAAAAATGATTTGAGATATGAGCAATTCGAATTACAAGCTCATTCTGCAACGGATTATGCTCGTATCTCAAGGTATTACTGTATGATGTTGTGTCTCAAGAACATTGTTGCTGTTAAACCTCTAAATGTTTTGTAGACACGTCCTCACCACTTTTACAAGCAACAATCCTTGACTTGTTCAGATTTGCTTGTGTTTGTGGATCTTCATGCCAGGTGAATGCTTTGATTTATGCTGTTGCTCGTTTTGCACATAAAAGGTTTACGTAAAACCCGCATGCAGCCGGATCCCCTTACTGTGACCAATGAGATTACAGTGCTGCCTGAGAACGAAACACAAAAGGAGAATTCAATTAGAACGATCCGGCAAGCGGGAATCCTACATGTGAGCGCGGCGGTCTGGTGGCTGAAGGGCTCAATCATGCTAATTTAGCGATCTTGCCTGTTTTGTCATGAAGCATTACAGCAGCTGGCGTCCGGTGTTGATCTGAACGAGGTCTCTCTGTCATTAAAGTGAATGAAACCTGAACATTAATGGATGTCACTCACAGTTTGAGGAATAGACAAAAAGATAAAGAGCAGGTTCAAAGGCTTTAATAAGCCTTCCTTGAAATCTGAAATAACAGCAGGTTGACAAACACAACCGTAAGCATTAACGAGACTGGACAACTGACGAGTGAACAGGATGCAACTTCAGTGCAAATTCAAATGAATGAAACAACGATAAACGCCTGTGGAGATCAAATGAACCACAATGACGGCAAACTGAACAAAGCAGCACATGTGACTGAAAATAACTTAGTAAAAGTTCATGAAAATGAAATTAAGATCAAAATATTTGAATGTTAATCTTTCCTGTTGCTCAAACAGTAGAGAGTGGAGCTTGCAACGCCAAGGTCATGGGTTCGATTCCCAGGGAAAGCAAGAACTGATTAGAATGTCAATGTGTTTCTTGAATGCAATGCAAGTCACTTTGGATAAAAGCGTCTGTCAAATGCAGAAATGTACATTTAAAATAGGCTTTAAAAGAGGTTGTGTCTGTTCGCTGAACTCATTTGAGCCTGGCAGTTTTGGTTTGCATCTCAAGCCGTTTGATTTAAAGAGTCAATATTCCAAAATCTTGATTTTGTTCTGTGTTTTCTGTGGCATCTGCCCAGCGTTTAACTCCAGGAAAGACCTTGCAACCGAGTAAAGTGAACTGGCATGGAATCTTAAACTCTACTTTAATGATATTTTATTTATATAAGCCTTCTAGTTTGTGGGATGTGAGCTGTATGTTAAGCGGGACGTTCTGGGAGATCACTCTTAAACCTTTTAGGTCTGATGGTTTGATTTGACTCCATGTTAAAGGGATTCATTTCATAGTCATTTACTAACCTTAATTTTGTTTCAAACCTGAATGACTTTCGTTTTTCTGTGGAGATAATTTAATGAATGCCTGGTTGGGTGAATTCAATACCATGGCGGTACAAAGCGACTGAATTTAACGCTTAATAAATAGAGCAGTGGAATATAATGTGAACGATTCCACATTGATGCATTAGTACTAAAGAATTTATTTTTATTTTTAGAAAGACCTATTAAATAGACCTATCATGCATAATAATGTACTGTTTAATTGTAATAAAATAAAGTACTCTTATAATATTTAGAAGAAAAAAGTTGCGCATGTCCTTTGGAAGAAAAGCATTTGCGTCTGACATTTGCAGATGTTGTACCTACTTTCCTGAAACAGTAATATTTTATCGAGGATTCACGTAAGGGATTCATGTAAACATAATTGCTGTGTTGTTTCTTAAATAATAATGATAGAATAATAATGAATAATTCTGTTAATTTCTTATATTGTATTTGTTCTTCTGTTTATCATTTGCATCTTTTTATACTTAATAGCAAAAATAACACACCAAAAAGAATTGTGTTGTGATTATTAATATTGTAATTGTTATTAGTAAAAGAAATGAGGCCAAAGATGCACTACGAATCATTTTATAACTGAATGTATAATTGAAACGAATCACATCAAAAAATTATATCTCAATATTATCTGGGATTGGATCGATAACGAGCGTGTTTATGATGTTAAATCATCGTTTGAGTCAAATTCTTACATTTAATCAATGAATTGAATTATAATAAGACACAATAGGACTGCCACCAATCAAATGAAATCAGTATCAACAACATTCATCTTTGCAGCGGATACACAGAATTCTTAATGAATGTATTTTACCTGTAGTTACAAATGCAGAAATAATGTTTGATGTTTTAAACAAAACATTGATTATTGATATTTTGAAACGATAAAAAAAATGTAAAAGATACTTTGGATGAAATTAAAAACCATCAGTAAGTCATTGCGATTCAACTGATTCATTCAAACTGCTGATTCATTCAGGAATAAAGCATTAATGAGTGAGTCATTGAATCATTCCTTAAACCGATTCATTCATTTAGTGAGGAAACACTGCCAAAAAATTGTTGCAAAACTATTTTCTTTAACTTAAACTAGGTAAAAACCGGCAATAGTGTGTCAGTCACTTAATATATTAATTTGTTGTTTATGTATTTTAACTGTTGTATAAAATCAAAATCACATTTGTAATCCATCTGATATTTGGAGAAAAATATGATATAAGTACAAAAGACATACAGAGGTATTTTGCCCTCATATCTTGAATGTTAGGGGAACTTTAAATGCTCAAGCGCATCACTGTGTTTGCGTGTACGATATTATCATAGACTATATATATCGTACAGTCCTCACTTTAATGAACATTTGCAATGTCAACATAATTTCTTGTCAAAAGACCTTTGACCATCCAAACTGTCACGCTTGGTCCTGTCTGTCTGTGTCTTCTTTGTCACTTCCTGTCAGTAAGGTCATTGTACACTTCCTGTCTGGTGTGGCAATCGTGTAATGTGTTGGTTCACTTCCGGGTCCCTTCTGTGTATCCTCTCGTGCCCTCCCTGCACCTGTCTTGTCATCACTTACCTCTTTAGTCTACCCAGGTGTTTGTCATTCCCTTGTGTATAAAACCCTCTTGTGTTTCCCTTGTCTTTGTCGGTTGTTGATGTTGTTATTGGGACTCTGTGTGGATGTCTTAGTTCAGTTCAGTTCAGTTCAGTTCAGTTCATGCACAGGTGTGCTTCTTTAATTTTGTATTTAAAGTTTTTTATTTCTGTTTTGAATAAAAGTATGTTTCTGTTTAGATACCTGCACTCCCCTGTCATGTTCTCCGCTGTCGTGTTCTCCGCATTACACACGTTCCAATTCGTGACACAAAGGAGCATTTGGGCTGTGATGCTGTTTAATGATCATCAAAATCTAGTTGCTTAAGGATGAAAAGTGAAGCCCTTGAGATGCTGGTTTTGGTGGTGCCGGCGGCCTCTGAGAGTCCAGGTGGTTCTCATTACAACGGGACGGCACTTGGCCTGCGCTTAAATTACACAGCTGGTTTCAGGGAGCGCTGCTGCATGCGAGAGAGAAAAAACAATCAAAGGTGGCTCGAAAAAGCCTTTGAGTAACGTAGATGCAATTCTTCTAAATGAAGCCTGGATTGGAGTCTCCAATGGCAAGCCTGTATTATTCTGACACTAATATTCCCCAACGGCAGCAGCAAGACCAATTACCGGCGTTACCAAACTGCTGTGTCTGGTTAAAATGTGTTCGCCCCCAAACGCGAAGCTGACAACAAAATACAAATACTTGAAAACATCTTTAAGAGTCTCCGTCCTGCTTCAGGGGTTTGTTTGGGTTCTCTCTGTTACACTAGATTAGTAGCTTCTCGACAAGACAAAACCACGACCAAACACTACAAATAAACAATCATTCTGACCTCTGAATGGTCCAATTTTAAAATTGTAACTCCACTCATTTGGGTTGAATCCACATCCTGAAATCTCATACGCATTCAAAGCCTCTATAAAAGACATAGACACTACAAATATGTCAGATGAGGTTTGAACCCAGCTCAGAAAATACACAGTGAATATGAAACAGGCCAAGCTAAATGCACACAAGTGTGAAAGAATCCTGTTACCTTTCCGAAAAACAATGTGTGGAAACAAAAGTGCAAACGTGCATGCAGTTGTAACCGAACAAATGTGCTTTACCAAACCCACATAGGTTTTTTTTTTTTTTTTTTTTTTTTACAGGGTTTAAGTAGTTTCTTTCTCAAATAAATCCTGAGAAACACCCTATTAGAAAAACATTTGGCGATTTGCGAGCCGCTTCGTCTGGAACGAAAAACAAAGAGCTTCTCTTTGACAATCATATAAACAGCACAATCTCTACCAGCTTTGTAATGGAGCGTTTGCGGTGAGGACGTAGTTTTGATTACACACTAGCTGAACTCCAAGCATGTGGAAATGCCAGAGAAGAGTCTATTTTGGATAGAAAAAAATGCTAATTTAGCAAACCCGGAGATTAGAACCAAATGGTTTTATGTTGGTTTATCTGTTGGCTGCAACCAATCCAGAACTATTGCTCAGAGTCGACTTGTTTATAGTTTGAAAGACTCGATGGATGTGCCATATTTCATTTAAATACAATGCTGTGTAAGCTTGGTGTCAGTTAGATTTTTTTTTTTTTTAAAGAAATTAAAAGTTTTATTGCATTTACAATATTCCAAAAGATTTCTGTTTCAAATAAATGCTGTTCTTTAGAACTAATCATAAACGTTTGTTGAGCAGTAAATCATCATATCAGAATGATTTGTGAAGAATCGTGTGACACTGAAGACTGGAGTAATGATGCTGAAAATACAACTTTAATCACAGGAATAAATGACACTTTACTATATATTCACACAGAAAACAGCTGTTTTACACTGATATAATATTACACTGTTTTACTGTATTTATCATCTAATAAATTCAGCTTTAATCACAGGAATAAATGACACTTTACTATATATTCACATAGAAAACATCTGTTTTACACTGATATAATATTACACTGTTTTACTGTATTTATCATCTAATAAATTCAGCTTTAATCACAGGAATAAATGACACTTTACTATATATTCACATAGAAAACAGCTGTTTTACACTGATATAATATTACACTGTTTTACTGTATTTATCATCTAATAAATTCAGCTTTAATCACAGGAATAAATGACACTTTACTATATATTCACATAGAAAACAGCTGTTTTATATTGATATAATATTACACTGTTTTACTGTATTTATCATCTAATAAATTCAGCTTTAATCACAGGAATAAATCACACTTTACTATATATTCACATAGAAAACAGCTGTTTTACACTGATATAATATTACACTGTTTTACTGTATTTATCATCTAATAAATTCAGTTTTAATCACAGGAATAAATCACACTTTACTATATATTCACATAGAAAACAGCTGTTTTACACTGATATAATATTACACTGTTTTACTGTATTTATCATCTAATAAATTCAGCTTTAATCACAGAAATAAATGACACTTTACTATATATTCACATAGAAAACAGCTGTTTTACACTGATATGATATTACACTGTTTTACTGTATTTATCATCTAATAAATTCAGCTTTAATCACAGGAATAAATTACACTTTACTATATATTCACATAGAAAACAGCTGTTTTACACTATGATATTACATTGTTTTACTGTATTTTTCAGAAAATAAATGCAACCTTGAGCAGAGGACACTTTTAAATTTACATTAAACATTTGAGCAGTAATGTACGTATATTATACAGTATTTGATGTGTATTCAATATATAACTATGCATAGTTTACAGCTTTCCTGTAGTTCATTCATTAGAGCATTGGTGTTTGCAACATCAAGGTCAAGGGTTCAATCCCAGGGAAAGCAAGAACTGATTGAATGTGTTCCTTGGATGCAATTGTAAGTCGCTTTGGATAAAAGCGTCTTCCAAATTCATAAATGTAAATGTAAGAGGAGAGAAAGTCAAAAAATGTGTTCTCTGAACAAAAAAAAAATGTGGCACAGACTTTGCTCAGTAACACTTTATGTGACTTGGTTGCATGCACTTACTATAGTAATATCAATAAATCATGCATAATTACAAGTAACTAACCCTAAACCAAACCCTGTAGTAAGTTTATGTAGTTCATTAATATTCCTCAGTACCTATTTGAGGAAGTACAGTTTAAATACGTCACCTTAAAATAAAGCGTGACCCTTTGCTCTACTGGTGAGTTTAAGGTGCAGGTGAGATCTGAAACTCTAGAGGAGACACATATGAGACTTATGTTGAAGAAAAACAATTCAGTAAAGTTTTACTTAATCTCATTGCTGTCAAGAACTAACAGCCGAGATTAAAGATCTTTATGATTTGTCTGTCCTATGTGTCCTCATGGCACCTTTTTCCTGCCTAAGAGTGTGTTCATTATGAATTGCCCACTGCATTATAAATAGCAGCTCTATCCAGCAACAATTCTGCGCTTAAACTCGTTACTTTCAGCCGTGCTATTAGGACTTGGATGTCACGCTTAGGGTTTGGATGATTCATAAAAGGCTAAATATTCTGACTTCACATTCTCTGTGCCATGAGGGAGCTGCGAACGAACATCTGGCAAACCACAGTCATTTAACTAACAGCACCAAAACTATAAAAACCAGAGAGCATGTGTTTGTCACCTAATTCCCTTTCAGTATGGTTTTAGCTGTGAGAAGTTATCGTTTTTATTGATTTCATCAGCTAAATATGATACCAAGTATATATGTATAGATATAGATATGTAGATTGATTGTATATGTTATTAATTTGCATTGAAAAGTCACATGTCTGAATGGGAATGACACTTCTGCCTCAAATTACGTTGTTTAATTTGGGAATGAAGAGCCTTACTTCTGTTGTCTCTTTATTCATCCCTTTTACTCTTTTTATTTCACTTTTGTTCCCTGTTAAATAGGCATCTGCTGTTATTTTCTTCTTTAGCAGTCCAATTTTGCTTCCACTTAAAGAGAGAAAGCTAAAGAAGTAAAATAAACACAAGCTTAACGCTGGGGAATCTGGAGTGAATTAGCAGCTCTTCACTTACAGTTGTTCTCTGTTGAAAAGTTTGCAAAGTGCTTTTTGATTGGGTGATAATCTTATTTTTCTTTCCCAGATTATTTCAGTTTTACAATTTTTATTGCTTTTTATTATTTTTGTTTTATAAATTCGATGAAACTTACAAATATGTGTGTATAAAGTTGTATAAAGGCATGTTAGGATTTCCTCCAAAAATGGTTTTAAGCCAGTTATTTCTATCTTTTGCTGCAGTGTGTCAGTAGGAAATGTCACTTTACATTTCCAAACATTTCCATTGCTGTTAATTGAAATAATCCAGTGAGATTTTAATATGCACAATGAGTCTGACAACAGCCGGTGCTTCACGTGGAGATCTGATCTCTCCATCATCCAGTCTGTCTGGGATTACATGAAGAAACAGAACAAACTGAGATGGATTAAATACAGAAAAACTGCTGCAACGTCTCCAAGACATTTTAAGAAAGACTTTTCCCTGAGACCTTTGCACAGACTGCTTGTGAGAGCATGAGCGTGAACAAATGATTGGGGCAGATGATGGGCATCACCACAAAATTTAAAGCCTTGCCAATTTGCATATTCAAACACGTTATTCGTCCAATTTCTGGGACGTTTTCTATGTGCAAACATTCAGAAAGCGTACACATAAAAGCCACATCTCATCTCAATTTAACTTTAATATTAATGAATCAATATTTAATTTATACAGAGAAGACTATGCACTTATTTTTTTTATTGGATTACTTATTAAATTTATGTTTATGGAAAGTGAATTTTCACTGGTATCTAGAATTCTGGACTGTTTTTGCTTAATGGCCATTAAAAAATATTTAATGATTAAATTAAATTAAATTAAATTAAATTAAATTAAATTAAATTAAATTAAATTAAATTAAATTAAATTTTATTTTATTTTATTTTATTTTATTTTATTTTATTTATTTTATTTAATATAGATTTTAAATCGTATTACTAAGCTGTTGTTTTGTGTGTGTTTATATAGTCTTCCTGACTCTTGTCCATTAATATCAGATACTTTGACTGTCTCATAATAGAATCTCAGTAGTTTTTTCTAATGTATTTTTAACAGTTGAATCATTTTCCTCTTTTTTCCTCAGTCTGTTTGGCATTTCTCCTGTGGTAAAGACTGACTGCTCCCACACCTGGATGTTCAAAGTGAACCCTGACCTGCCGTGGCACCACTTTGTCAATCCCATCATGCTCTTAGTGCTGTATTACACTCTGGCCACACTCATCCGCCTTTGGCTGCAGGAGTCAGAAGACGTGGTCAGATTACAGTCTGTTTTAGTCTTTGTTTTCTACAGTATTCTGTTTCACTTACGCATTCATTGAATTACGAAAGTAAAATAAGCTTCAAACACTGTTTTATGTTCTACCTATTTCTGATAAATAATATATCAGTATACAGTATATTATGATTGTACAATTTTGTAACACATTTATGATTGTGACTCATCGCAGGTCAAAGAGAAAGAGGGAGGAGAGGAACCCGAATCTCCTGAAAGCAACAGTGCCGTTTACACCGCAGACAAGAAAAGACAGCTGTGGCGAATGGCACACTATCGCACAGATGAGAGAAATGTAGAAGTCTGCATTTCCATAATACCATATCACTTGTTTGTGTAGCATGCATGTTTGCTGTGGGTTGTTTTTAAGATGTGATATATATAGATAAATAGTCATCATGAATTGTTCTTTTGCATTTTTCAGCTGCTCACCACCCAAGATGGCTACAACTCACCCGAGGTCGGTGTTTCAGATCAAGCATCATCTACTGATGACCATAGATTATTACCTGAGCCTGTCAGTAATAAATGCTGTGGCTTTATACTGCTTCTCTCAGGTATTGATTGTCACATCCAATGGAGCTTCGCTGGAACTGAACTTCACGTCAGTCCCTCGTGAGAATGGACCAAAGTCTGTGGAGCTCTACTCAACCCCTCATTATAAACCAGGCCGACCCGAGTCAGATCCACGTGAGTTTGGCTCTTCTCCTGTCCTGTGATGAAGCAAATGCTCTGGAGGTCAACATGGGTGGCTTAGAGTTTATGGGGTGAAAGTTCAGCCAAATGGGTTCCATAAAAAAGACTTTTTTCCCCCAAGCAAAACCATTTTTGTTTATCTCATTCCAAATAGATTCAGTATCTTGCAAGAACTCTTTTTGTAGTTAAACAATGTTGTCTTATTTTCCATTCAAATCTTTAAAAGAAATAAATTGGTTTTGGATGCAAAATGGCCTAGATAGATAGATAAATATATTCTAAATCATATTTGTTTTTTATTTGTTGTCAAAAGAAAAAAGATTGGCAATGTTGTAAAAGTACATTGAAATGTATTCTCTTCAAAAAAGTATATTGCACAGTTTTGCTTCTGAAGTAAATCTTTCTAATTTTGAAATGTTTAGATATGTTTACCTGAAAACGAGACAAAAATGTAAGATTTGTGGTTGTGTTGCACAGAAATATGTGGTGGAAAAGGATTCGATCTACCACATACAAAGTCTCACAGTAAACATCTGTACCGTATTCCTTAAATATTTCCCAAACATTTTGAGAAGGATTTTTTTTTTCAATTCTTGGAAATGCTCTCCAAATAAATGAAGGCAAAGACCCCATTCACGTTCAAGGGCTAAGATATTAGATGATTCATAGAAACCGATTCGAACAACCTTCTGTTTCTTAAACTTTTTCAGAGAAAATGGACTGCGGTGTTTACAAGATCGACTCAACGTATGTTGAGCTTTCCGAGGTTCCCCAGTCATTTGGTGTTGTTCGTGTGAACTCGGTGGTGAAGGCCTTCAGGTTTATCATGAAACAGAGCTACATCTGCGCTCTCATAGCAATGATGGTGAGTCCTGCATGACAGTCCTCCCTTTCAGTAACCATTCTAGACCCGCTGTTCAGCGGTCGACCACCCCAACCTGCTTTCCTTATGCGGCCAATTTGGTCATTACCCATGACAGATCTGCACGACAAGGTAAATGTGTACCATGTGCACAAACATTCTTCTCCGGTTCATGCAAAATGGAGGTCATTTGTTGGTGAACTTTGAGATGTGATATACTATAGTACGTAAGGATCTCACATGCCTCATTCATTTAAATATATTATTTTAAAGGTGAAGTCTGTACGATTATTTTTATGTTAAAATACATTCTCTTTGTCCATTGACTACTATTAGTATGCCATTCATGACTATTAGTATTATTATAATAATAATACTAATAATAGTATATAATTACTATTAGTATGTCCATTGACTACTATTAGTATGCCATTCATGGCTTTATATCCTCCAAAAGTGTAAACATTGAGCCCTCCAGGAAACATTTATAGTGTCTGTTCAAATCTGTAAATCACATTCAGTTCAACCTACTGTGAGAATTTGGGCTACTGTAGCAGATAGAGAGATTGGGACGGGACTACTAGGGCAGTGTGAAAAGATATTCACCTTCAGTTACAGAAGTGCAAACCAAATTTCACTGCATTTGGACCTTCAAAGATTAAACGGGTCATAAAAACGTCAAAGTGACCAGGGCATTGCAATGAAACCTGCTGCTCCAATACAACATCACACACCTGTTCAGAAAGACAGATGTTCCAGTTTATATTGTTTACTTTGATGTAGACGGGATCAAACATCTGTGGTGAGTCATGTAAAAAATGCATCCGGTTCAGATGCATCAGAGGGATTTATTACAAACGAGACTCTCGTCAATGTTAGTTACTCAATTACTTACTCGTGACACATGGAAACACAGGTACAAGTTTTCCTAATCCATTTAACCTTTTATTGAAAGTAGTGTATTTTGACCGGTTTGTGATGTTTGAGTTGAGGAAAGTGTGACACATGAAAGGGGCGTATTCAAATTACAGTAATACCTCGGTTTATGAGCGACTTGGTATACGAGCAAATCGTGTACGAGCATGGAGGGTCAAATCGGTGTACGAGCATTGTATCGGTGTACGAGAAAAAATTTCCCTCACCCACGCACATTTTTGTGTGGAAAAAGTCCTAACGCTCAGCATCCTTGTGCGCATTTTTACTGGAAATATCCTAAACACAGCCTCTCATAACACAGTCATGAGGTTCCAACCCCTTTTTCACCCCTTAACTCATTCAATCTCTCAGCGTCGCTTGGTTTAGTTGCATCATTCACCACAGTGATACTTTTATAAGTGATTTACAGCGGTTTTACCTCCTGTTGTTAACATTAATTAATTGTGATCGCTATTGTTCACATAGTGAAATATACACGTACAGTACCTCTAAGAAGTAACTGTCACGGTTCATGAATTCATTGTCTCCTAGTTCTGCCTGTGTGTATGTGTGTGTGTGTCTGTGTGTGTGTGGTCACTGAGCACTGACACACCTGATTCTCATATCATCTGCCTATCTCCCTGCTTTCGTTCGCGGCTCCCGTGCATTCGTTCGTTCGCGGCTCCTGTGCGTTCGCGGCTCCCGTGCATTCGTTCGTTCGCGGCTCCTGTGCGTTCGCGGCTCCCGTGCAATCGTTCGTGCAAGTTTAATTGTCAATTATTAATTAGTATTTATATGAGATCTTAATGGTTATAATTTTAACTGCAATTAATAGGGTAAAACCAAAAAAATATTTAAAATTGGCATTTGTGGTCGTGTGGAACGAATAGATTGATTTTTAGTGCATTCTTATGGGGAAATTTGTTTTGGTGTATGAGCATTTTGGGTTACGAGCTCGCTCTTGGAACGAAATAAACTCGTAAACCGTGGTATTACTGTATGCTGTATATTTGTAATTCTACTAGGTGCTAATGTAGCAGAAACGACATACTTTACCTTTAAGTCAGTATCTGTCCTTAGTTTCCTCTGAACTTCCCTCCAGGCATGGAGCATCACATATGTGAGCTGGCTGACCTTTGTCTTCCTCATCTGGTCATGTACTCTGTGGATGGTGAGGGACCGGAGGAAATATTCAATGATCACCTCTCCATTCATGGTGTTTTATGGAAACTTGCTCATCATCCTGCAATACATATGGAGCTTTGAATCACTGCAGCCAGTGCCTGGGCTTTTCCTCAAGAAAGAAGTGCCTTTCCGGGAACTGGGATCTAAAGTAAGACCAGTTTATGTGTTTTGTTTATGTGCGTCTATGTATTTGTTTAAAGTCAGTATGAAATGGTAGTTGCACTAGTGTTTTCTTCCCTATTGTGATGAATATCCGAGTGAAACGCTTCTCAAACAAGAACAAATGTTGGGCGGAGCTTCATTTTGTCTATGGATTGAATGGTTGTGGTTTGCTATTGGTGGATCTCATGTGATTGACAGGTTGCCCCGCCCTCGTCATCAGAAGAGAAGAGATGCTGTAAGAGGGAGAGGAAGTTAATCTGATTCAAAAGTTATGAGGAACATGAATTTATTACAGTCATGATGTGCATGAATAAATCAATTATAATTAAATACTGCAGTATCTAGATTTATATTTTTTTATGGTGACTTTTACTGGGATTGGAAGATATTATTTGGCAGCTAAAAACAATGAACAATCTTCAACCTCTTCAATCTTCTTGAACAAACGATCACACCCTTTTACTGTGGTGAAATTGGAAAAGCACAATTTATATATAGTATAGTAGGCAAAAAACATTATGTGACAAAAGTAGTTGGTAAAAAGTACCCAGATGAACTACTACTGCCTGGTAGTAAGATTACATTCATATTAGCTATTACAAATTATTCAAATAAGCACTCAAAACACGCACCTACTCAAGAGAGTATGCGGTTTTGAACACAGCCAGACTCTTGTGAATGAATAATCTTATTGTTTGACTTGAATAATATAAAGTGTGTTTGTGTCTGCAGACTCTGTGCCTCCTCAGTTTCTGGCTTTTGGTGAGACAGTTTTTGACTGAGAGGAAAGAGAGACAGACAGATGAAGCCCAGCTGTCTGACGTCAAGGTGGAGGCACACACACTTGGTGAGAGAGGGACAGTCAGTCCACCTGTACAGAAACATCATGTTTATTACTTCTTTTTTTTTTTGCTGTTCCAAGAAAGAACTGTTCCACTATTTTATACTGTTTCTTTGTTTAATGCCATAAACATGGCACATTTGGTCGGAATGTCTAAGTTAACTTGTTAACTTCAGTTGAACGTCTCGTCCTACTTAAGGGGCGATTTGGGCTAAAATGTGTGTTTTAAGCCAAGCCTCCATCCACTTTCTGCTCTCTTCTGTTACTGACAGAATAAATGTGTTTGCAAAGTCCATCCATTTTCATTTAGTTGGCCTTTTACTGATAAAATGGAATGTGTGAAATATCCTTAAACAAATTGTCACAACACAAATAAAATCTGCCCTTTAGCATTTCCTAAAATCATTTTGTGTTATCTTTTTTATCATTAACTTTTGCATCCCAAATATTTCCAAGTCTTTGTAAAGTGGACTAATGGCACAATTGAAATTGACAAGCTCACTGCTGAATTACTACGTTTCACAAGTGATTTAATATTATTAAAATGGGAACATATATGTGTGTGTATATATATATATAGATAGATAGATAGATAGATAGATAGATAGATAGATAGATATAGTAATACCTGGAGATACAAGTGACCCAACATACGAGTATTCCGAGATATGAGCAAGCATTCGAGCAAATTTCGAGCAAATTACGAGTAAATATTTGAGATACGAGCAGCTTACAGACGCTGACGCTAGAGGTGTTCAAGCACTCGGAGCAGCTCAAGCTCCTCATTTATGGGTAATTGCATATGATCTCCACTAGAGGCAGCTTGGTTTTACAGCGGGAGGTTACCGGGGGCGACGAGTGATTCACCAGTATTAAGCTGGGAGCAGCACGAGTTATGAGTGTTCAATAATAATAAAAATGAATATGAATATTAAATATGAAAAAAAAAATCTTATTTCTTATGGGGGAAAATGATTTGAGATAATTAAGAAATAAAATAGAAATAGATTGAAGAAATAAAACCTCCTTGAACGTTTTTTTTAGAGCTCACTAAAGTTAAACAACAACCAAAAAAAACAGCTGCCAACAGTTTTCTCAATGTTTAGCATTTTCACCAGCCAACTATTGTAATGCTCTAAACTTTTTTTTCCATAAATCCTTGGGTGGAAACTTGGTTATTGTTAAAATAGTAAATATAGTATCGTTGGTGAACACTGAGAACTTAAAAATATTAATTACAAAGACTATTGTAATGATATTCACTTTTATCTATTTAAATCTTTGTGCATATGTGTGTGTGTGTGTGTGTTGTAGAGGGGTTGGAGGACGAGGCCGGCGGACACCGAGAGATGATGGACGTGTTGGCCAGTACAGTAATGGCCATGCTCAACAAATACTGGATCTACATCTGTGGAGGGATGTTCTTCGTCGTCAGCTTTGAGGGACGCATCGTCATGTACAAGATCATTTACATGATGATGTTTCTTTTTTGCGTAGCACTTTATCAGGTTTGTGTTGTGGTCTGCTCTTCTGATACAACATTACTTCTAGTACAGTAACTCTGACAACAACCCAATAGATTGATTAAGTTCTGTTTTACATTAAGGATTGTAAGAAACACTGTAAAAAAATTATCAATGTGGAGTTTTTTGTTACGTCTACTTTATATTTTGTTTGTTGTTTTGATTCATCTACTGCCTTTTTTGTTATCATCTATTTTTTGTTTGTTTATCGTCTTTTTTTTCTTATCATACAAAAACCATTACCATTCATTTGTTTACCGCCTTTCTGCTTCTCTCTGTCTGAAATAGCACACATTATAGTAAAGCTTTCTTGTAGCTCAAACAGTAGAATGTGGCAAACCAATTCACAAAATTAACGAAATGCATAACTGTTATAAAAAATTGTCTGACTAGTAATTTCCTACTACTTAATTCTGAAAAAATTATTGGACCAAAAAGTTCTGGGTGTAATATCCTAGGTTATTGCCTAACACTCGATGGCTGCTCTGTCAAGTCTTCGTCGTCAGTTAGAAACCTGTGTGTGCTGTCAGGTATGGAGAGCGGGATGTTTTAGGGCAGTTTTATTTAAAGAACAAAAAAACTAAATTTCAAACATAAACAACCCTGAGGAGGGAAAAACAAGACTAACTTAAAACTAAACAGACTGGACAAGACTAGGCTTGGCTTACACCACAACAAGGAGCAACACATGGAAGAACAACGACGCGACACAGGACAGCAAACATGAAGGGATTAAATAGGGAACACATGAGGAGGATAATAAGGGGAAACAGCTGGGGTAAAATAAAATGTAACAAGGGAACAAGGCGGGCGGGGTTACACAATGACAAGACATGAACACGCAGCCACATTCTTCCATCTTAAAAATATATCTGAATTAAAACATATGCTCTCACTGACAAATGCAGAAAAGTTAGTTAAACGACAAGGTCATGGGTTCGATTCCCAGGGAAAGCAGGAACTGATTAGAAGTGTAATGTGTTCCTTGAATGCAATGTAAGTCACTTTGGATACAAGCGTCTACCAAATGCAGAAATGTAAATGTAAAGTCAGTTAACATATTGTACGACTCTTGTTTCAGTTGCACTATGAGAGGTGGCGATGGATGTTGAAGTATTTCTGGATGTCGGTGGTGGTTTACACCATGCTGGTGCTTATTCTGGTCTACACTTTCCAGTTCGAGTCCTCCATAAATGTGTGGTCCAACATGACTGGAATGAGCAGAGAGAAGTGTGCATTTAAGACATCTTCTATATAGACTCATATTTGTGCAGTTATGATGTATTTTACAATGTGACAGATTGATTTGGGTGTCATAACTGCTCATTGTTTGCGCAGGCTGGAAGATCTCGGTCTGGAGAAATTCTCAGTTCCTGCTCTGTTTACACGGATCTTCATTCCCACTTCTTTCCTGCTGGTTTGTATCCTGCATCTGCACTACTTCCACGAGCGCTTCCTGGAGCTCACCGACATCAAATCTGTGGCCGACAAACAGAAGAGCACCATCTCCAGGTACAGTGGTTCTTGTTTATGTAACAAAGTGAAAGTATTTATCACCATCTTACGGTCTGTGTGGATGGCCGTCTATAGACTTTGCACATCTGGCCACTGCAGTTGTTTTCCCGTTCTTCTTTACAGAGCTGCTCAAGCTCAGACTGGAGATTGTGGGTTGACAGCCTTTTTCAAGTCTAGCCATACTTTCTCAGTTGGACTGAGATCTGGACTCAGGACTTGTTTTTAAAGCATTCCTGTGATGCTGGAAGCTTTAGCATCATATTTGGGGGGATTGTGTAGCTGAAAAACAGATCTTCCACAAGTTTTTCTGCCAGGATTTCCCTGGAGAAAATAATCCTGCCACCAACATGCTTCACATTTCTGAATTGTATCGTAAATGTGCACGTCACCTGATGGCCAAAAGGCTTGTCATTAGGCCTGTCGTGATCATGCATTTAATCTTAATAGTCATAACAATAATTGCATTAACGATTTAATTTGGATTTGTTCAGATTACTTAGTGTGTAGTGTAACTAATGTTTTACTTGGAATTGTATATAATATAATTATAAGCCTTATAATACAACAGGCCTACATTATTTACTTTAAATGCTGTAAAACAAGAAATCTCTTAAAAGTTTAATACTTTTCCTCCCAGCTTTTGTTTTTTAATTGGATAAAAATGAATGTGAATCAGCACATGGTTTCACCTTTCACATGTAAACAGATGATTTTCTTTGATTTTCAGGCTGGTCCATCTGGATGGCAGTCTGGTGGATATCTCCATGGTCAAACCTACGCTCAGCTCCTCCATAAGTGAGGAGGGGGTTGAGGAGAGATTGGACCTGAAGAAAGAGGAAGATGATTTTAAACAAATGGACGAGGAGGAGGAGGAGATATCTGAGCCACATGTCATTTCTGAAAGCTACAACTGCCAGACGATGCCAGATCCAGTGCCAGACCAGGGATCAGGTAGTTTTGACCTTCAGATTTTGTGCAGTTTTTCATTTGGTTATTTGCAACTAATTAGAGATCTGTGCTTTTTTCAATTTTTAAAATGTTCTTTAATATTCCCCATTTAAATAATTAATATGCAGAATAAAGGGGCGGGGCTTGATTGAGTGAGTTAGTTGTGTTGAAACTGGTGGTTATGGTAAGGGTCGGGACATTTCCAAAACACGTTTGAAGCTCTTGACCAATCATAACACACTGGTCCAGCCGACCAATCAGAGCACAGTGTGCTTTTCAGAAGGAGGGGCTTCATAGAGACAGGAACTAAACAGAGCGTTTCTGAAAGACTGGGAAGAGATGAGCTGCACAATGGAGGATATGGGGAAATAATCAACATTCAAGCAGGAAAGCTGTTATAGTAGAGCCCAAAAACAATATGGCCTCTTTAAAATAAGAAACTAAACACCTTTTATACACATTCATGTTCATTTAAAAGCAATGCAGTAAAACTGGAGCATATACCTGTAGATGGTGTGTTTTAAACATATTAAATTACAAGACCAAATAATACTTTATATCCTGGCTTGAATGAATTGCACTATACAAATGTGAATTCGTATCGGTAGCTCTCACTGTAGCAATACAACTGGAAGAGGCTTTTATTGGCCTGATGAGGCAGGACAGGGCCAGCAGAGTAAACACACCGGGATAAAAATGTCTAGACCTGTTTAGTGTGTAAACACTTTTACAGCCAATGTGCTGTCTTTCACACCGTTGTATTAAATTCCTGCTTATAACTGGCCTGAAGAAAGATTATATACTTACGAAATCTTTCAGGAAAGGAAATAAGCATTTGATGTTAACTTTTCTCTCAATACGCAGTACGAAAGAGCTGAGTTTGAGAGCTAATTTATGCTTTCATTCTTTTTCAGGTTGTGCAGCTTCTTTAGTTTGCGTGATTATTTTCTGTGTAGCAGCTGTGTTTCTCTGTATGGAGTTACACATTCCACAACGGGTCAAACTTTGCTTCTCTAAACTGTTGTTACTCAAACACTTGTGCTTTATGTATTTCTTAAACACGTCAAAAGCATGCCACCGTGATTCATCTACAGTTGTCTATGTTTTATGACCGTTTTGAGATTATAAATATTTGAACCATTATTGGCTGTTTTGTGGAGCGCACTGAAATGTTCATGCACAGCTCCTGCGTTGTAATGTTGACAGATGGCTCTTTGAGTGTTGCTGTCTGATAAATGTAATGTTTTCTGCACATGTGCAGATGACGCACCGGTCACGCACACAGCTGGTGTGTTACTTTCACACAGTGCAGACCAGACACTGACATTAATATTTAATTTTGTTAATTTGACATTCACTTTTTGCGCTCGCCATCCACTGTGTTTAGTGGTTTTCCAAAGTTACAAAGCTTCTAAAACATTTTCACTGGCCACAATTTTGACACAAATATCATGGGGGAGAACTGCCATATCAATATTTTTTACATCAAATGAGGCAGGTATATTAGGCTGCTGTCACTTTAAGACCTGATGCATAGATCCAACTGTTGCACACGTGATAAAAACGAATGTTAATGTTCACTTAAATCATAAATACTCACCAAGGCCATTATTTTGTGCACATTTGAGTGATTAAGAGTAATAAGCAGCAAAAGAAAAATGTGCGTACACTTTGGATGTGAGCTCAAATATGCAAACCCAAAATTCAAACCAACAATATTCATCCGGAGCAAATAAAACAACAGGTTGTGTGTGAGGGGAGGCAGGTTTTGTGAGAGAGAAAGAGCAGGAAAATTAGTATTAGAAGCGTTTCAGATATTTTTGTATTAATATTTATCAACAAAAAAAAATTGAGAACACTATATTTAGTTTTGTATTTTAGATGTCTATTTAAAATAACCATTGAAATATGTATAGCCTTTATTATATTGCATTACACGTGTTAATAGAAAGTCCTTTTCCTGAATATTTATTGTCAGTTTACTAACCTTTCAAAACTCGTATGGTTTTTACTCTATTCTTTTTGTTGTCATCTAGTACAATGCACAAGCTTTAACAATGCATGTTTGTTTTTCTTGTGAAGCGCTGAAGAATAAATGGCATCTGGTGGTGGATCGTCTGACGGTGCTGTTCCTGAAGTTCCTGGAGTACGTGCAGAAGCTACAGCTCTTCATCTGGTGGCTGCTGGAGCTTCATATCATCAAGATCGTCTCCTCCTACATCATCTGGGTCTCAGTCAAAGAGGTGAAAACTGCAAAGCGAAACATGAACATGACAATCCAGCGAAAGCAAAGTAGTAGCTGCTTTTACGTGGTTTCTCACCTGATCTAGATGGGCTAAATGACCACCCTTGTCAAGCCGTTTGTCAGGCCAGCCAAAAACCTGAAACAACTGTCAACATCTGCCAAGCTTTGCACCATATAATCTCTTAATTGCGAGTAAATCAATTTCCTATGCAACTCAATAATGTCTATCAGTAGCCATTGGCTATTAAACCAATATTTCACTATTTCACTCATCTATTACAATCCACGTTTATATTTAGCAAAACATAACAAACATATGTTATTCTCAGGTTTCACTGTTTAACTACGTGTTCCTGGTGAGCTGGGCCTTTGCACTACCTTTCAGTCAGTTCAGACCGCTGGCATCCAGCGTGTGCACCGTCTGGACCTGCGTCATCGTTGTCTGCAAAATGTTGTACCAGCTGACCTCCATTAACCCTTCCACATACTCAAAAACCTGCAATATGGTGAGACACTTGCACTCCTCAGTACATGTGTGAAATGGAAATAGTCATTCTCACCGTCTCTGGTTCTTTCCTTAAGCCTGATAACTACACAGAGGCTCAGAGGTTGGACATGGCCAAGTCTCTTCTCTACAGCGGTCCGTTGGACCCAGCAAACTGGATCGGCCTCAGGAAGTTTTCCCCATTACTGGAGAATCTGAGGGTACGTACGCACTCAACAATACACTAGCACACAAGCAATCAAATTAAAGTTTTTGCTACACCTGCCAATGTTGGGCGATCTGAGAAAATTTTCTGTGTGTAAATATTTCATAGCAGCTATTAAAATATATTTTGTATTATTATTATTCAAAATAGATTGTGTCCCTATCACAGCGGGATTATTTAAAGGTTTTCATGCATATGCTAATTAAAACAACATTTCTGTCTATCACCACCACATGGCAAAAAGTTCTTATAATGTTACATTTATCTTTTGTGAAAGTCTGTAGATTAAGGTTTGATTTTAAGCAATTTATATATTTATTTCAAGCCGTTCCTAATCAATTTACCAGCTATTGACAAGCATTACTTTATGCCGAATTTACTTGTATTTGACACTTGTGGTTGTAAAATGTGATGTAAGTTTTTTTTATATTAAAGTACATTCTCTTAACCCAGTTTATTGTTCATTGTCTGCTTTTAGTATGCCAACATTGAGCCTCCCAGGCACCATCTAAACATTGAGAGTGGTCTTCTTAGATCTAACAATCACTTTCCAGCTCAAACTGTAGTTAGAGTTTGGGGCTGTAGCTACTGTAGCGGGTGGAGATTGGAGCATGGCTACTGTAGCGGGTGGAGATTGGAGCATGGCTAATGTAGCGGGTGGAGATTGGAGCATGGCTAATGTAGCGGGTGGAGATTGGGGTGTGGCTACTGTAGCAGGTGGAGATTGGGGCATGGCTACTGTAGCGGGTGGAGATTGAGGTGTGGCTACTGTAGCGGGTGGAGCGATTGGGGCATGGCTACTGTAGCAGGTTGAGATTGGGGCATGGCTACTGTAGCGGGTGGAGAGATTGGGGCATGGCTACTTTAGCAGGTTGAGATTGGGGCGTGGCTACTGTAGCGGGTGGAGATTGGGGCGTGGCTACTGTAGCGGGTGGAGAGATTGAGGCATGACTACTGTAGTGGGTGGAGATTGGGGCTTAACTACTGTAGCAGGTTGAGATTGGAGTGTAGCTACTGTAGCAGGTTGAGATTGGGGCGTGGCTACTGTAGCAGGTTGAGATTGGGGTGTGGCTACTGTAGCGGGTGGAGAGATTGGGGGTGTGGCTACTGTAGCGGGTGGAGATTGAGGTGTGGCTACTGTTGCAGGTTGAGATTGGGGCGTGGCTACTGTAGCAGGTTGAGATTGGGGCGTGGCTACTGTAGCAGGTTGAGATTGGGGCGTGGCTACTGTAGCAGGTTGAGATTGGGGCGTGGCTACTGTAGCAGGTTGAGATTGGGGCGTGGCTACTGTAGCAGGTTGAGATTGGGGCATGGCTACTGTAGCGGGTGGAGAGATTGGGGCGTGGCTACTGTTGCAGGTTGAGATTGGGGCGTGGCTACTGTAGCAGGTTGAGATTGGGGCGTGGCTACTGTAGCAGGTTGAGATTGGGGCGTGGCTACTGTAGCGGGTGGAGAGATTGGGGGTGTGGCTACTGTAGCGGGTGGAGAGATTGAGGTGTGGCTACTGTAGCGGGTGGAGAGATTGGGGCGTGGCTACTGTAGCAGGTTGAGATTGGGGTGTGGCTACTGTAGCGGGTGGAGAGATTGGGGGTGTGGCTACTGTAGCGGGTGGAGAGATTGAGGTGTGGCTACTGTAGCGGGTGGAGAGATTGGGGTGTGGCTACTGTAGCAGGTGGAGATTGAGGTGTGGCTACTGTAGCGGGCGGAGAGATTGGGGCGTGGCTACTGTAGCGGGTGGAGAGATTTGGGGTGTGGCTACTGTAGCAAAATTTAGATTGTAAAGTAAAAATAAAATTGTGATGAAACTCGCTACACTAACTGCTTCAATACCATACAGCATCCTCATGAACCTGTTCAGAAAGACAAATGTACTGGTTTATATAGTGGACTTTGATGTGTCCAGTGTATGCTTCCATTCAAACATATCAGAGGGGTTAATTATAAACGAGACGCTTGTGTTTGCTCTCCACAGTGTTAGACTTACTCACTTACTCATTACACAAAGCAACATAGGTAAAAGTATTGCTAATATATTGTGAAAGATTTTTAGTGAAAGTAGCCTGTTGACTTCTTTTTTTAACCTGCAATGATCCTTAACCTTTTTTTACTCCCACACAGAATAACTTATTGATGCTGGCCCTCTTGTTATTTGAGGTGACAATTTACCGACACCAGGATTTCTACCGTATGAAAAGCAACCTCACCCCTCCAGTCACAAGAACCATTTTTCACAACATCACTCGGCAACATTTGGACGACGGCATTGTCAACTGTGCCAAATATTTCATCAACTACTTTTTCTACAAATTTGGCCTTGAGGTAATTCTATGTTAATAAATGAGTAAATACACTACGCATTCATACGTTTGCGGTTGGTAAGACTTTTTAATGTTTTTGACAGTCTCTTCTGCTAATTAATTCTGCATGTATTTGATCAAAAATACAGCAAAACAGGGAAATATTATTCCAATGTAAAACAGCTGTTTTCTATGTGAATATATAGTAAAGTATCATTTATTCCTGTGATTAAAGCTGAATTTATTAAATGATAAATACAGTAAAACAGTGTAATATTATATCAGTGTAAAACAGCTGCTTTCTATGTGAATATATAGTAAAGTGTCATTTATTCCTGTGATTAAAGCTGAATTTATTAAATGATAAATACAGTAAAACAGTGTAATATTATATCAGTGTAAAACAGCTGCTTTCTATGTGAATATATAGTAAAGTCTCATTTATTCCTGTGATTAATGCTGAATTTATTAGATGATAAATACAGTAAAACAGTGTAATATTATATCAGTGTAAAACAGCTGTTTTCTATGTGAATATATAGTAAAGTGTCATTTATTCCTGTGATTAAAGCTGAATTTATTAGATGATAAATACAGTAAAACAGTGTAATATTATATCAGTGTAAACAGCTGTTTTCTATGTGAATATATAGTAAAGTGTCATTTATTCCTGTGATTAAAGCTGAATTTATTAGATGATAAATACAGTAAAACAGTGTAATATTATATCAGTGTAAAACAGCTGTTTTCTATGTGAATATATAGTAAAGTGTCATTTATTTCTTTGATCAAAGCTGAATTTTCAGCATCATTACTCCAGTCTTCAGTGTCACATGATCCTTCACAAATCATTCTAATATGATGATTTGATGCTCAAGAAACATTTATGATTATTATCAATGTAGGAAACAGTTGTGCTGCTTCAGATTTCTGTGAGACAGATAAACCACAGTATAATGGATCAGGGATACTTGATGGAAATTGAATTTAAATTTGTGTGTAGTGATATTGCCATCTGCACCCATTATTGTACTGATTTGAAATCCTTGTCTGAATGTTGCTGCTCTAGACCTGTTTTCTGTTAGCGGTGAATGTAATTGGCCAGCGGATGGATTTCTATGCCATGCTGCACGCGTTCGGTCTGATTGCAGTGATGTATCAGCGTAGGAGGAAAGCCATCGCCCATGTCTGGTCCAAGTATTGCTGCTTTCTGGCATGCATGCTCGCTTTCCAGTACCTGATGTGCATTGGAATCCCTCCTGCTGCCTGCACAGGTGAGTGAGTGAGTGAGTGAGTGAGTGAGTGAGAGAGTGCATGAGTGAGTGAGAGAGTGAGATAGTGAGAGAGCGAGTGAGAGTGAGTGAGTTTGAGTGAGTGAGTGAGTGAGTGAATGAGTGAGTGAGTGAATGAGTGAATGAGTGAATGAGTGAATGAGAGAGTGAGATAGTGAGAGAGTGAGATAGTGAGAGAGTGAGTGAGTTTGAGTGCATGAGTGAGAGAATGAGAGAGTGAGTGAGTTAGTGTGTAAGTGAGAGAGTGAATAAGTGAGTGTGTGAGTGAGTGAGTGAGTAACTGAGTGAGTTTGAGTGCATGAGTGAGAGAATGAGAGAGTGTGTGAGAGAGTGAGTGAGTGAGTGAGTTTGAGTGCATGAGTGAGAGAGTGAGTGAGTGTGTGAGTGAGTGAGTGAGTGAGTGTGTGAGTGAGTGAGTTTGACTGCATGAGTGAGAGAATGAGAGAGTGAGTGTGTGAGAGAGTGAGTAAGTGTGTGAGAGAGTGAGTGAGAGAGTGAGTGAGTGAGTTTGAGTGCATGAGTGAGAGAGTGAGTGAGAGAGTGAGTAAGTGAGTGAGAGAGTGAGTAAGTGTGTGAGTGAGTGAGTGAGAGAGTGAGTGAGTGAGTGAGTGAGTGAGTGAGTGAGTGAGTTTGAGTGCATGAGTGAGAGAGTGAGTGAGTGAGAGAGTGAGTAAGTGTGTGAGAGAGTGAGTGAGTGAGTTTGAGTGCATGAGTGAGAGAGTGAGTGAGAGAGTAAGTGTGTGAGAGAGTGAGTGAGTGAGTTTGAGTGCATGAGTGAGAGAGTGAGAGAGTGAGTGAGTTTGAGTGCATGAGTGAGAGAGTGAGTGAGTTTGAGTGCAAGAGTGAGTGAGAGAGTGAGTAAGTGTGTGAGTAAGTGTGTGAGTAAGTGTGTGAGTAAGTGTGTGAGTAAGTGTGTGAGTAAGTGTGTGAGTAAGTGTGTGAGTAAGTGTGTGAGTGAGTGTGTGAGTGAGTGTGTGAGAGAGTGTGTGAGAGAGTGTGTGAGAGAGTGAGTGAGTTTGAGTGCATGAGTGAGAGAGTGAGAGAGTGAGTGAGTTTGAGTGCATGAGTGAGAGAGTGAGTGAGTTTGAGTGCATGAGTGAGAGAGTGAGTGAGTGAGTGAGTGAGTGAGTGAGAGAGTGAGAGAGTGAGTGAGTTTGAGTGCATGAGTGAGAGAGTGAGTGAGTTAGTGTGTGAGTGAGTGAGTTTGACTGCATGAGTGAGTGTATGAGTCAGTAAGTGCGTGCAATCCTCCCTATTGTGGCGTATATTCAAAGAAAATGTTCCTGGAACAAGAACAAATGTAGGGCGGGGCTTGATTGGATTGTTATTTGTTATTGGATATATTTCTATCTCTGTTTTGCTTCAGATTATCCGTGGAGACGCCCGTCCTCCAGCATGGACTCCAACGTCATCAAGTGGCTCTACTTCCCCGACTTCCACACCAAACCCAACTCACTCTTCCTCCTCTGTGAGTAATGACACTGATGGGTGGCCAAATTTGTGTTGAAAAGAAATGACATACTTCTCATAGTTATTATAGTTCACAAAAAAAACAAACAAACAAAGATACATTCCAGTGCTTGAAATAAAACAAACATTAACTAAAATAAAATTTTAATTTAGCCTGTTTAGTTTAAGAAAAAGTTCTAAATGAATTAAAACTAATACTGTATGAATATGAATACTTTACATTGCCAATGCCAGTAGCTTGCTTATGATCTTCTCTTGATTAATTATGATTATGTTTACTTTATGGAATTTATATTGTAGATGGTTTAGAGTGAATATTTGATCTCCCTAATTTTCTTTAATGAGCAACTGACAATAGTAAATCGTAGTCATTTCAGAATAAGAGTCTGTGTATATTGTGCTTGTTTATAATTGGCAGTCCCACACTTATTTATGTGTTTATTTCCTGGTTATGATTGGTACTTTGGTTATGCAATAAACTGACATGTATTTCAACGTAAACTCTAGAACAAAATGACTAGAAACAGTAAAAATTGAAATGATATCTACCAGATCGTCCCGGCCTGTGGTTTAACCTGAGCTTCTCTCTCCGTAGACGACTTCATGCTGCTGCTGTGCGCGTCACTGCAGGGCCGCGTGTTTGAGGAGGAGAGCGCGGCGGACGTGCAGCTGCTGGCGGGTGATAATGTGGAGATCTGTCGAGATCTGGACGCCGCCAGCTTCAGCCAACACAACCCTGTGCCTGACTTCATCCACTGCAGGTCAGCCTGTGACCTATGACCTTCATCTGACTCACTTGATACTTGATTATACTTTATATTCAATTTTTACCCTTTTATTTTATGCTTTGATCTTTTGAAATACTTTGAAAGGTCAATTTCAAAGAATAAAAAAATTTTTTTTTTGCCTACATTATATATATATATATATCAGGGGTATTCAATTAAATTTCCAAGTGGTCCGGTCTCTATTTTTCCTCCCCAGCTGAGGTCCTGACAATACTTTTTGGGAACAGCTGTAGTACTTTGTAAGAGAAGAAAAAAATCTTAAACACTCAAAATGGTCGTCAAAAATGGGAATCTTGGGCCCCGAGAGCCACAGCAGGGATGTCTAAGAATGTTTACCCCAAAAAGTAAATTCCTCCCAACTGAACATTAAACATTTAGGCTATTATTTTTATTTTTTACAGTTAGACACCTACGTGTATGGCAGATAGAAGGCCTTGGGACTGAGAACACACACAAAAGTATGGGCCATTTTTATATTTTTCATTAAATGAATAAAGTACTTAAAAGAAACAACGTACATAGTCTAATACTCAAAGGGCTTGAATGAAGTGCGTTTGGTTCTAAATAAAAATATTAGAGGGTATTGCGCTGAAACATCATTACCATAAACGATCCTGAACGCTTGTGGTGTGAACCAATCTGTCTACTTCCCTTCTTTACAGCTGTTTATGTATCTGTGCGTGATCCGTGTTCGTCAAAAACACATGCACACTTTTGTCAGAGTGGAATAGGTTTAGCTATTAAAGTGTTTACATGAATGTTTATTGCTATTCAAATCAGCATACGCCACATATACTACTGAGATTACGAGTTTAACCGCATCAGTATTGCGTTTACGTGAGGTGATATTGCTTAAATCTCATGAGATGAGATGAAGGGTACCTGTTAATGTGTGTTGTTAAATGGGAAACTCAAGCAAGAGAAAACATAAAGCAATTCTATTACTCCGATTACTTTTACTGCCATCCGATCTGACCCAAAATACACTTCAATTGTAATTACATCATTACTCTTTTGTCTTAGTTTGTGGTCTCAGGATAAGCTGAGCTTCCTCTGCTTGTTATTGTAGAGTAAAGCGAGACGATGAACTGAGTCTAGATCAGGACATCGCAACTTATCTCTCAGCAATTTATCCATCTGCTGTAGTGATTCTGCACTTTCTGTGACTCTGTGATGTTCCACATCAAACAATTGGAAATGATGATGCTAATTTTTCTATGAAATGGGTAATTCTGAGGAAGCCAAGACTGCTTTTACTTTCAAAGTGTTCAAAACATGGCTGTTGGTCAGAGATAAAATGGCCAATAACGACCTCACCTACCACATATCATCATATCAAACCACATTATTTACAGTCAGTGACCTTGAACTGCCATTGTAACAACTAAACTAGACCAATATTACAGTAAACATATGAAAATACTAATAAAGATATACAGTGGTGTGAAAAAGAGTTTGCCTCCTTCCTGATTTCTTACATGTTTGTCAGTCTTAAATGTTTCAGAACATCAAACTAATTTAAATATTAGTCAAAGATAACACAAGTATGTATAACAAAATGCACTTTTTAAATGAAGATTGTTATTATTAAGGGTGAAAAGTGATTGCCCCCTAAACCAATAACTGTTTGGGGCTCTTAGCAGCAACAACTGCAATAACTTTTTGTGTGATAACTTGCAACAAGTCTTTCACAGCTGTGGAGAAACTTCTCCGCTCTCATCTTTACAGAATTGTTGTAATTCAGCATCATTGAAGGGATTTCGAGCATTGACTGCCTTTTTAAGGTCATGCCTCAACATCTCAAAAGGATTCAGGTCAGGGCTTTGACTAGGCCACTCCAGAGTCTTCATTTTGTTTTTCTTCAGTCGTTCAGAGATGGATTTGCTGGTGTGTTTTGGATCATTGTCCTGCTGCAGAACTCAAGTTCGCTTCAGCTTCAGGTCACAAACAGGTGGCCGGATATTCTCCTTCAGGATTTTTTTTTATCACAGCAATCTTCCAGGTTCCCAAGCAGCAAAAAAGCCCCAGACCATCACACTACCACCACCATATTTTACTGTTGGTATGATGTCTTTTTCTGAAATGCTGTGTTACTTTTACACCAGAAGTAATGGAACACACAACTTCCAAAATATTCAACTTTTGTCTTGTCAGTCCATCGAGATGTTTTCTGGCAAAAATGAGACAAGCCTTAATGTTCTTTTTGCTCAGCAGTTTTTTTCGTCATGGAACTCTGTCATGCAGGCCATTTTTGTCCAGTCTCTTTCTTATGGTGGAGTCATGAACACTGACCGTAACTGAGGCAAGTGAGGCTCTTTTGTGACCTGTTGGATGAGTCATTGCTTGAGATAATTTTGGTCGACTGGCCACTCCTGGGAAGGTTCACCACTGTTCCATGTTTTCACCATTTGTGGATAATGGCTCTCACTTTGGTTCTCTGAAGTCTCGAAGCTTTAGAAATGGTTTCATAACCTTTACTGATAGATCTGAGACTGATTTGAGAATTGAGACTGATAGATCTCAATTACTTTCTTTCTCATTTGTTCCTGAATTTCTTTGGATTTCGGCATGATGTCTTTTGAACTTTTGAAAATATTTTAGTCTACTTCACTTTGTCAGGTAGGTCCTATTTAACTGATTTCTTGATTGAGAGCAGTGTGGCAGTAATCAGACCAGGGTGAGGCTAGAGAAACCACAGTTAAGTTATGTTTTAACACTTCTTCACACAGGACCATATATGTTTGATTCCCTTAATAATAACAGCCTTCATTTAAAAACTGCATTTTGTGTTTACTTGTGTTAACTTTGAATAATATGTAAATTAGTTTGATGTTCTGATCTTTTTCACAACACTGTATACTATATTTTTTTATGTTTTGAGAGACGCTTTATGTTTAGGGCTCACCAACACTATAGTAAAAACAATGAAATATTATTACGATGTAAAATAGTTGTTTTCTATGTGAATGTATATTAAACTGTAATTTCTTTCTAAAAAATATCCTGATCCCAAACGTTTGAACGGTAATATGTAAGTACGATCTATAAAAGTATGATCGTCTTTGCAGGTCGTATTTGGATATGCTGAAGGTGATCATGTTCAGCTACCTGTTCTGGTTCGTCCTGACCATCATCTTCATCACGGGCACCACACGCATCAGCATCTTCTGTATGGGTTACCTGGTCGCCTGTTTCTACTTCCTAATTTTTGGGGGCGAGTTGTTACTAAAGCCAATCAAAAGCATCCTTCATTACTGGGACTTCCTCATAGCATACAACGTGTTTGTAATCACCATGAAAAACATTCTCTCGGTAAGTATCTCATAAATATGCTCAGTGCAGATTCAGTTAGAAGGTGTAGCTTTAAATGTGTCCATGGGATGACATAAATAATGTTGTCTGGGCCGTTCTGTTCAACAATGTTCTGGATTCAGAGGGTGTTTGTGAGATTTGACTGATAATTGCGCACTTAATGGTGACAGATAGAATGTTCTCTTTCAAAGAGGTTCAACATTTGAGATATCACAGAAATGATGTGTTTTTGTTGGTGGTCATTATGGTTTCTGTTCTCTTGGCTCTCAGGTAGCAGCCTGTGGATATATAAAAGCTTTGGTGGCGAATCACTGCTGGCTGATCCAGTTGTTCAGTCTTGCTTGCACTATAAAAGGATATTCAAAACGTAAGTTATGCCTTCATTTCCTCTTTGGTTGAAATCTCAGTTTTCACTTTTCCCATAAATCCCATGTTTTTATACTGAAAACTATATCATGTTTTTTATTAAGTGTTCTTAATTTTACATAAAATTAATCTAGCCTTACATTTTGATTTGAGATTGATACGGTGAAACTCACACAATTGATGCTGTTCGTATCACTGTGTATCAAGAGCTAAGACTCAGATATGATAATGAGCGTTTGGTTTCATGCTGTAAGCAGTCGACCAATCACAGCAGACTGTAAGACTAGGCCATCTGGCCAATCAGAGCAGAGTAGACCAATCACAACAGACTGGGCCATTTGACCAATCAGAGCAGAGTAGACATTCTGAAAGGCGGGGTTTCGATAGTGAACCTTTGAACAAACCGTTTCAGACACAAAGAGTTGATTCTGCAATGTGTGTTATGTGAAAATTAATGTGCTTTTTGACTTTGGATGCATGTAAACCTGTGGTTGTAAACAAAACAACGTTAGGAAAATATGCAGTTATTTAAAATGTAACTTATTTTTTTAAATATGTAATTAATAGTGATAATAAGGGCTAAGCTTTTTTTTTTTTTAAAACTCTTTTTTATGCCCAAAGGATTGTTTGTTTGATCAGATGGCATATCTATAAAAAAAAAATCACCCAATTTTGAAACACACAAAAAAGGCTTATTAAAAAAGCTTATAAAGGTTATTAGCTCATCTTAATTTCAGTCTGTTTTAATAACAGAACTTGATTGTGTTCGGATGATTTTAATGTCACGCAGCGGAGCAGCACGCAAACAAACAGTGTGAGTTGCCGAGTGACGAGGCCGGGATCATCTGGGACAGCATCTGCTTCGCTTTCCTGCTGCTGCAGAGGAGAGTTTTCATGAGCTACTACTTCCTGCATGTTGTAGCCGACATCCGTTCCTCTCAAGTCCTTGCCTCCAGGTACACACACATCCTCTGGGTTACTGCTGTTTGCTTTTCATCTGTGCCTGCGTGTGAATGTAATCACAGTAGACGGCTGTTTTATTAACTTCACGTCTAGCAAATATCAAGACCACATGATCACGAATCAAACATTATCACTAAATGATACATAAATATGACTGTTTTAATATGTATGTAAGAATTTGACTGCTTCATATTTCAGAATGTAGTGATTTTTATTGTGAGGGCATCACAGACTGTGGTTTGTATGTTTGTTCATTGTTTCTCATCTGTCAGAGGAGCTGAGTTATTTCAAGCGACCATTGTGAAGGCGGTTAAAGCGAGAATAGAAGAAGAGAAGAAGTCCATGGATCTACTGAAGAGACAGTGAGTTCATGAAAGGCTTAGTGTGGGACGTACACTGTCTCATTGTTCGCTGCCAACTGCTGCATTCTTCTTCATACAGTCCAGTGAAATCATGTGCATGAACACAAATAATTGAGATGTATAGATTGCTGCTTATTGGTTCTTAAAGTGTCCATCTTTCTTTAGTGTGTAATGTTGCTGTTTGAGGATGAAAAAGCTCTGCATATTTATAAAGCACAAAGTTCTTCTCTATATCAGTGTCAGTGTTTCTAAAGTCCCTGAAACGCCTCCATTGTAGTCTTGAGTTTTCTTCTGGGGATGAACATGTCACAATATTCCTCATTTAAATAATTAATATGCAGAATAAAGGGGCGGGGCCTGATTGAGTTAGTAGTGTTGAAACTGATGTTTATGGAAAGGGGCGGGACATTTCCCAAACACACTGGAAGTGCTTGACCAATCACAACACACTGATCCAGCCGACCAATCAGAGCACAGAGTGCTTTCAGAAGGAGGAGCTTCATAGAGACAGGAACTAAACTGAGCGTTTCTGACAGACTGGAAAGAGACGACCAAACAATGGAGGATATGGAGAAAATAATCAACATTCAATCATCAAATCCAGTTCTAGTAGAATCAATAAAATAATATCAAGACTTTGAGAAAGGGCATAATAAAGCCTCTTTAAATGTGCAATTCTCAGATCATCCAGAGATACACCAAGTCACATTTCCTAAACTTTTTTCAACATGTTTCCCACCTAGAGATCTGCTGCTTTAAACAGTGTTGTTCAGTCTTGCTGTACAGGCGTAACAGTGAGTTAATAAGTCAGTGAAAGACAAGCAGTGATATTTCAGGATTGCCAAGCTGTTTTTTTTGCTTGCCCTGACATGAAGACACTCTCAAGCTTTCCGCCTCTTTATCTTAAAATATACTCTGATTGTGTTCAAGGCAAAAACTAAATTAGGTTTAAATTAACTCAAGCAAACAGGCTGAATAATAAATAAAAAACCATCATCAATTTTCCTCTGTTTCTCTCAGGATGGACCGCATCAAAAGCCGACAGCAGAAGTTTAAGAGAGGAAAAGAAAGGATGTTGTCTTTGGCTCAGGAAAGTGGGGAAAGTCACTCAGTAGTGAAGGAGGAGGAGGAGGAGGATGAAGATGAAGGTATATTTACATGAGAGCATTTTAAGAGCAGCTTTTCATTTTTATTTGAAAACATTGCTGCTAAACTCTTGAAATCAAGTTGTCCCATCAAAGACCTTCAAACGTGACATTAAAGATATGTATAATGTTACAAAAGATTATATTTCAAATAAATGCTGTTCTTTTGAACTTTCTATTCATCAAAGAATCCTGAAAACTCTTTCCACAACTTTTTTCAACACTGATAATAATCATAAATGTTTCTTGAGCAGCAAATAATCATATTAGAATGATTTGTGAAGATCATGTGACACTGAAGACTGGAGTAACGATGCTGAAAATACAACTTTAATCACCGGAATAAATGACACTTTACTATATATTCACATCGAAAACAGCTGTTTTACACTGATATAATATTACACTGTTTTACTGTATTTATCATCTAATAAATTCAGCTTTAATCACAGGAATAAATGACACTTTACTATATATTCACATAGAAAACAGCTGTTTTACACTGATATAATATTACACTGTTTTACTGTATTGATCATCTAATAAATTCAGCTTTAATCACAGGAATAAATGACACTTTACTATATATTCACATAGAAAACAGCTGTTTTACACTGATATAATATTACACTGTTTTACTGTATTTATCATCTAATAAATTCAGCTTTAAATCACAGGAATAAATGACACTTTACTATATATATTCACATAGAAAACAGCTGTTTTACACTGATATAATATTACACTGTTTTACTGTATTGATCATCTAATAAATTCAGCTTTAATCACAGGAATAAATGACACTTTACTATATATTCACATAGAAAACGTCTCGGGTTACTTATGTAACCCTGGTTCCCTGAGGGGAACGAGACGCTGTGTCGAAGCACTAGGGGAAATAGCCTTGCGTGAGTCACGTGAAGATCTATGCAACCAATGAGAAGCGAACGCGTGTGAATGCGTCACTGCCGGCCGCAGCCGGTGACGTCATGAGGAAGAGCATAAAGCGCGTCTGAAACCGGGGCGCGTCAGCCATGAATGCCTGAAGCGGGCCCGGATGCGCCCGGAGCTGAGGCCAAGACACAGCGTCTCGTTCCCCTCAGGGAACCAGGGTTACATAAGTAACCCGAGACGTTCCCTTTCAGGGAACTCGAGCTGTGTCGAAGCACTAGGGGAACGCTATGCCAACGCCACCTCAGCGAGGTCAGCATCCGGGTGTGTCCCAGCTCACTGAGAGAGCACCCTGGTTCCCGGGGCGGCATCGAGGTCTAGCTGGTAGAACCTCATGAATGTGTGCGGCGAGGACCAGCCAGCCGCAGCACAAACGTCAGGCAAGGAGACTCCGGAGAGGAGAGCCTTGGATGCCGCCATGCTCCTAGTGGAGTGGGCTCGGACCCTCAAAGGAGAAGCATGTCCGGCCGACTCATAAGCTAGACAGATAGCCTCGACTATCCACCTGCTCAGAGTTTGCTTGGAAGCTGGGGCACCCTCGGGGGCCCCAAAGCAAACGAACAGTTGGTCCGACTTACGCCACGTGGCAGTCTTGTGAACGTAAGCGTCCAGTGCTCGCACTGGACAGACCTTGTTCTTGTGCTCCTGCTCATGATCGTCAAATGGGGGAGGGCAGAAGGCCTGCAGCGTGATAGACCGAGCCACATTAGTGGGAACCTTGGGGACGTAGCCCGGCCTCGGGTGGAGGAAAGCTTTCGCCATCCCGGGCGCAAACTCAAGACATGATGGGGCCACTGAGAGGGCCTGAAGGTCCCCGACCCTCTTAAGCGAAGTGATAGCCAGCAAAAGAAGGGTTTTTAGCGAGAGGTACTTGATAGAGATACCCTCTAGAGGTTCAAAGGGTGGCTGGGACAAGCCTAGGAGTACCATGGACAAGTCCCAGGCAGGCACCCTGGTCTGTGCCGCAGGTCTCAGCCTTAATGTACCACGGAGGAAACGAGTGACTAGGGGGTCCCTGCCCAAGGACACCCCACCCAGAGGTACGTGGCAAGCCGCTATAGCAGCCACGTAGACCTTCAAGGTGGAGGGGGACAGCCCTGCCACAAATCTTTCTTGCAGGAACTCCAGTACTTTGCCAATTTGGCAGGTTACTGGGTTCAGCTGCCTTTCACTACACCAAGAAGTGAAGAGCTTCCACTTCAAGGCGTAGAGTTTCCTCGTGGAGGGAGCTCTGGACTGCAGGATGGTCTCAACAACCTCGGCTGAGAGACCGGCCTCTATGAGCTGGGCCCCCTCAGGGGCCAGACCCACAGTTTCAACGGCCCTGGTTGCGGGTGAAGAATGCAACCTTCCGCCTGGGACAGAAGGTCCCTCCTGATCGGGATCTCCCAGGGGACCCCGTCGAGGAGGGACACAAGGTCCGCAAACCATATTCTGGACGGCCAGTGGGGGGCCACTAGCGTGAGACGGACCTTGTCCCGGCGAACCTTGGCCAGAACTCCCGGGAGCAGAGCGATCGGGGGAAAAGCATACAGGCGTAACCTCGGCCACGCCTGCGTCACGGCATCCCGCCCCAGAGGCGCTGGATGTGTGAGTGAAAACCACAGAGGGCAATGGGAGTTTTCTACCGAGGCAAACAGGTCGACCTGTGCCTTTCCGAACCTTTCCCAAATTTGCTCCACCACCTCGGGGTGGAGTCGCCATTCCCCTGGTCTCGCCCCCTGTCTCGACAGGGCGTCTGCTCCCACATTCTGGACCCCCGGGATGTAAGCCGCCCGGATGGAGAGCAGCTTTCCCTGGGCCCAGAGGAGGATCTGTCGCGCCATCTTGTAAAGTGGTCGCGAACGCAGACCCCCCTGGTGATTGATATACGCAACCGCAGTCATGCTGTCGGTGAAAACAGTGACATGGTGGTCGCGAAGGTCCGGTAGGAACGCACGGAGTGCTTTGCGGATCGCCAGTAACTCTAACATGTTTATGTGCCAGGTTTGGTGCCGACTGTTCCATAGACCTTGTGAGGAGCGGTCTCTCAAGACCGCCCCCCAGCCCGAGAGGGAGGCATCTGTCGAGAGAGAGACTCTCCGAGCCAGAGCCCCTAGCACTGGGCCTTGAGACAGAAACCAAGGATTCTTCCACATACTCAAGGCGCGTAGGCATCGCCCCGTGACCTTGATAATGCGAAGCGGGTTCCCTTTCGGGGAAAACCCCTTGGTCTTTAGCCACCACTGCAGGGGTCTCATGTGCAGCAGGCCCAACGGGATGACGCAGGAAGCCGCTGCCATGAGCCCTAACACCCTCTGGAAGTGTCTGACAGTGAGTGGCTGGCCTAACTTGATGCTCTTGACGGCTGAACAGATAACTTGGATGCGCCCGGGGGAAAGCCGGGCCGACATCGCTACTGAGTCCCAGACGACTCCCCAGAAGGTGGTTCTCTGAGCAGGAGAAAGGACACTCTTCTTGGCGTTCAGCCTCAACCCCAGCTCCTTTATGTGTGCGAGCACTACATCTCGATGTTGCTCCGCCAACTGCGGCGACTGGGCCAGAATAAGCCAGTCGTCTATATAGTTTAAGACACGGATGCCCCGTGACCGCAGGGGAGCTAGAGCAGCGTCCACGACTTTCGTAAACGTGCGGGGTGAGAGCGCTAGGCCGAAAGGAAGCACCCGATACTGGTACGCCTTTCCCCCAAAGGCGAACCTCAGGAACTTCCTGTGTTGCGGAAGGATGGAGACATGGAAATAAGCGTCCTTGAGGTCGACTGTGACAAACCAATCCTCGGATCTGATCTGCACTACGATCTGTTTGAGCGTTAGCATTTTGAACTTTAGACGCTTGACCGCACGATTCAAGAGACGTAAATCCAGAATGGGCCGCAACCCTCCATCCTTCTTTGGAACTATGAAGTACCGGCTGTAGAACCCGGACTTGCTCTCTGCGAGGGGTACATACTCGATGGCAAAGTGTCTACTTCTTGTTCCATGACCAGAGCCTGCTGAGGGCCTACAGCAGACTGTAGGACCCCCGAGAACCGGGGTGGTGAGACCCCGAACTGAATGGCGTACCCTAAGGTAACCGTGCGCAGGACCCACTGAGAGATACCGGGTAGCCGTGACCACGCATACCGGAACTCTACTAGGGGAACCAGCCTCCCGGGGCTGGCCTCTGGTGCTGATGGCATGTCCACCACTGGGCCCTGTGTGAAGAGCTCTGAGACCCCCTTTGACTGGCGGTCTCACGTGGAGGGCGGCGGGGAATAACTTTACTGAACGCCACCTGCTGTCGTGCAGCCTCCTGAAACTTGTCGACAACGCTTTTTACGGCGTCGCCGAACAAGCCCGAAGGGGACAGAGGAGCCTCCAGCAAAACAAATTTGTCCCTATCTTTGATGGAAGACAAATTGAGCCAAAGATGTCTCTCCGTAGCCACCAGAGCTGCCATGGAGCGACCGACAGAGTAGGCCGTCTCCCTAGTGGCCCGGAGAGACAGATCCACGGTCCGGCGCAGCTCTGCCACTGTCTCCGGACCGATACCGCCGCCCTCGTTGAGGTCCCCCAGCAACTCAGCCTGATAAGCCTGCAGCAGAGCCGTGGTGTGCAGGCACGCTGCGGCTTGACTAGAGGCTGAGTACGCTCTCCCCACCAAAGACGACGTGACGCGCATCGGCTTGGAGGGGAGCGCCGGAGCTTTAATGGAGGACGCAGATTGGGGCACAAGGTAGCTCGCAAGCGCCTCATCCACCTTCTGCATCCCCCCATAGCAATAGCTTTGAGCCCCTGCGAGATTCGTATACATCGAACTGTTCCGTGTATGAACTCTCTCAGAGGCTGGCTTTTCCCACGATCTGGATACCTCGGCATGCAAGTCGGGAAGGAAAGGCATAGCTCGGCGCGGGGGAGTGACGCGAGCCGGCAGATAACGCTCGTCCAACATACTTCTTTTAGGACGGGCGCTTCTGGTCTCCGCCGGCCATTCAATATCCAGACGAGAGACAGCTCGCGCCACAACCTCAACTAGCTCTTCAAACGCCGGCGAGGAGAGTGGCGAAGCCTCCTCTGCCGGGTCAACACTAGCTAAGTCCATCTCACTATCGGAACTCGACAAAGCTAATGTTGGAGTCACAGCACGAACATCTCCCGAGGAGTGCCCGTGACTGGAACCCGTTTGGTCTCGTGAGGGCTGAGGTAAGGACGGACCCACCCCAGCAGCCTCAGCGAGATCCATTTGTGAACCCCAGGACTGAGAGCGCCGCAACGCCTCGGCCGCTGCAGGTCCCGAACCCCGGGGAACACTAGCCTGGGCGGCCTCGTTACAGACCGCCAGGCGGGAGCGGAGAACATGCAGAGAAAACTGCTCACAGTCTTTACAGCCGGCGCCCTCAAGAGCCGACCGTGCATGTTCCACTCCTAAACAGATAACACACATTACATGTGTATCCCTGCCCGTTATAAAACGAGGACAGGGATAAACACACGGTCTGAAACTCTGTTCATCTCTCGCCACACTTTTCACACTCATTCTTTGATTTTTTAAGCTATCAAGTCTCAAAAACCACTCTCGCACAGACACAGCACGCTGAAGGCATTCAGAGCTGACGCGCCCCGGTTTCAGACGCGCTTTATGCTCTTCCTCATGACGTCACCGGCTGCGGCCGGCAGTGACGCATTCACACGCGTTCGCTTCTCATTGGTTGCATAGATCTTCACGTGACTCACGCAAGGCTATTTCCCCTAGTGCTTCGACACAGCTCGAGTTCCCTGAAAGGGAACAGCTGTTTTACACTGATATAATATTACACTGTTTTACTTTATTTATCATCTAATAAATTCAGCTTTAATCACAGGAATAAATGACACTTTACTATATATTCACATAGAAAACAGCTGTTTTACACTGATATAATATTACACTGTTTTACTGTATTTATCATCTAATAAATTCAGCTTTAATCACAGGAATAAATGACACTTTACTATATATTCACATAGAAAACAGCTGTTTTACACTGATATAATATTACACTGTTTTACTGTATTTATCATCTAATAAATTCAGCTTTAAATCACAGGAATAAATGACACTTTACTATATATTCACATAGAAAACAGCTGTTTTACACTGATATAATATTACACTGTTTTACTGTATTTATCATCTAATAAATTCAGCTTTAAATCACAGGAATAAATGACACTTTACTATATATATTCACATAGAAAACAGCTGTTTTACACTGATATAATATTACACTGTTTTACTGTATTGATCATCTAATAAATTCAGCTTTAATCACAGGAATAAATGACACTTTACTATATATATTCACATAGAAAACAGCTGTTTTACACTGATATAATATTACACTGTTTTACTGTATTTATCATCTAATAAATTCAGCTTTAATCACAGGAATAAATGACACTTTACTATATATTCACATAGAAAATAGCTGTTTTACACTGATATAATATTACACTGTTTTACTGTATTTATCATCTAATAAATTCAGCTTTAATCACAGGAATAAATGACACTTTACTATATATTCACATAGAAAACAGCTGTTTTACACTGATATAATATTACACTGTTTTACTGTATTTTTCAATAGTAACTGCAGCCTCAGTGAGACTCTTTCAAAGTTTTTCTCTGTATTATATACTTTTTTCAATATATTTGAAACATAATTAAATGAAATAAATAAAACAAATAAAACAATATAAGTAATAAAAATATTATAAAAAAGTGTGATTAAATAAGTATCAGTCAGTATCCACTTAATTGTAATATTAGTAATTCATGACCGTACAAACAGCAAAGTTTCCTGAGAATAATCCAAGTATATTTATACCTAGAATACATTTAATTTATATAAACTAAAACTAAAAATGTCTACACAGATGTTTGAGTGTATCTTTGTCAAAACACACACTTTTAGTCCAACATCAATGTCAGACTGAATATTTGTAAATTCCGCAAGTGCCTGCCCTTAACAGCGGCATTAAATGCATTGCAATCAAATCTGAAACACATGAAACGTGCATACCAGACCTCAGAGTAAACGTGTGCTCTTTGAAATGGTTTTAATGTTTCTGTGTATCGTGTGTGTGTGTGCGTGTGTGTGTTCCTGGAACAATGTTTTTACATTACAGAGGCCAGCAAAGTGAAGAAGAAAGGCAAGAAGAAGCAATGGTGGAAGCCGTGGGTTGATCATGCATCAAGTTAGTTGCAAGTTCATAATTTAATTTGCAAACAAAGTAAAAATGATGATCCAAATGTTGATCTGATATCATTCGGATGAATGTCGCAATTCAGGTTCACATAGGAAAGGGAAAAACATCAAAAAACAAATTGAAAAAAAAACAAGCAAAAATTAAACATATTTTAAATTAAATCTACGTTTTTCTATGGGTATATAAAAATAGTTCAATGGACTTTTATATGTATATTAGTAATAAATAAAGTAATAAATAAGTAATAAATTTTTTTTTTTAAATACACACACACATTTATATATATATATATATATAATTTATTTTCAAGAAAATGTGTGTTACATTGTCTATGTGCTTATTGTTTTGACTTCAAAACTGTTATTTTTTTATTTTTGTTAATATTTTAAATGAACTTTTTATACTCTTTTTATTTATGTTCATTTTAGTTACATTTTTAGTAATTTAATTATGTGCTTTTACCATTTTGCCTCTATTTTTAACACAGCTGTTTAGGTTTAATTTATTTTTATTTCAGTTTTAGTTTTATGTATTTCCAGTTCAAAATTGTTGTGCTTTAACTTATTTCAGTTTATCACCAAGGCAACATTTCTCATTGTGTTTAATTTTATTCCAGCTTTACATCAAATCACAGAACTGTTTTAATAGTTTTAGTTAACAATAATAACCCAGCTTCAAAATAACTGATATTTTGTCTCTTTTAGTGGTTCGAAGTGGTAATTATTACTTATTTGAGACCGATAGTGAGGAAGAGGAGGAAGAGGATGACAAAAAAGATGAAGATCCGCCTAAAAGATCAGCGTTCCAGGTAATTATTCCAGAAACCTCTGTGCTTTAGTGCATGTGTGCCATTAACATTCCCATTTTTAGGTCTTCATTGCGTCATTCCCAACAGAAATGTGTGTAACCTAAATGGCTCAGTGGTATGAAAATGTTTTCTTCAATGTGTTCTTGTTTTGTTCCCTCAGCACTTAACAATGTTTCGTTATTTACCAGACCACTAACTGCTCGCTTCCTGCGTGGAAGACTGGTAACAGCAATAGCGCCCGACTAATCCCTGCTCTGTCGTCTCTTGTAGAGAGCTATCCGAAAGTTTGCCTCTGCTTTGCTGGCTTTACCAAAGTCTGTCATTAAACTACCCAAAACTGTACTGCAGTGTGTAATCAGAGCAGCCAAGGTACTTCACAATGCCTGATATATCTCCTCTCTTCCTGTATGCTATAGTGTGTGTCAGCTCTCTACTCTATGAGCATCGATGGCCGTTGTGCTCCACTGCATTTTCCTGCTCCCCAGTTGCACAATATACATGCATTTATGGCTCTAACTTGTTCCTCTTTTGCTCATTTAACTGGAGAGCAGATCGAGCCCAAACGGCAGATTATTACAGTTGCACGTCAATATGAGCGGAGCAGATACGGTGCATTGCATGTCAAGGAAATGCAGTGTGTCATGCAGTAGATCGCAGCAGCATGCAGGGCTGGGTGATATTAAATGTTCATATATTTGAGATAATGTTACTGGCAATATAAAATTAGTTTCCAACAGTTATTAGACATTTTTTACATTGCTAGTATGAAAGTGTGAAGATGTTTTACGGTAGCAAAAACTGTGTTAGAATAGGTAAGTTTGATTAACTTATAAAACTTTCGAACATTATTAAACAGTCTATTTTATTATGGATGGATAGCTGGATGGATGGATATGCAGACAGGTGGATGGATGGATGGATATGCAGACAGATACATGGATGGATGATGGATGGATGGATGGATATGCAGACAGGTGGATGGATGGATGGATATGCAGACAGATACATGGATGGATGATGGATGGATGGATGGATGGATGGATATGCAGATGGATGAATGGATGGATATGCAGACAGGTAGATGGATAGATGGGTGGATATGCAGATGGATGGATGGGTGGATGGATGGATAGATAGATAGATGGATAGATATGCAGATAGATGGATGGATGGATGGATGGATGGGTGGATGGATGGATATGCAGACAGATAGATGGATGGGTGGATGGATGGATATGCAGATGGATGGATGGATGGGTGGATATGCAGATGGATAGATAGATAGATGGATGGATGGATATTCAAACAGATAGATGGATAGATAGATAGATAGATAGATAGATAGATAGATAGATAGATAATCAGACATATGGATGGATGGATGGATGGATGGATGGATGGATGGATGGATATGCAGACAGATAGATGGATATATAGATAGATATTCAGACAGATGGATGGATGGATGGATGGATGGATGGATGGATGGATGGATGGATATGCAGACAGATTGATGGATGGATAGATAGATGGATGGATTGATATGCAGACAGATGGATGGATGGATGGATATGCAGACAGGTAGATGGATGGATGGATGGATGGATGGATAGATAAATGGATGGATGGATGGATAGATAAATGGATGGATGGATGGATATGCAGACAGGTAGATGGATGGATGGATAGATAGATGGATGGATAGATAAATGGATGGATGGATAGATAAATGGATGGATGGATGGATGGATGGATAGATAAATGGATGGATGGATAGATAAATGGATGGATGGATGGATGGATGGATAGATAAATGGATGGATGGATGGATATGCAGACAGGTAGATGGATGGATGGATAGATATATGGATGGATGGATGGATGGATAGATAAATGGATGGATGGATGGATGGATAGATAAATGGATGGATGGATGGATGGATAGATAAATGGATGGATGGATGGATGGATAGATAAATGGATGGATGGATGGATGGATGGATAGATAAATGGATGGATGGATAGATAAATGGATGGATGGATGGATGGATGGATAGATAAATGGATGGATGGATGGATATGCAGACAGGTAGATGGATGGATGGATAGATATATGGATGGATGGATGGATGGATAGATAAATGGATGGATGGATGGATGGATAGATAAATGGATGGATGGATGGATGGATAGATATATGGATGGATAGATAAATGGATGGATGGATGGATGGATATGCAGACAGGTAGATGGATGGATGGATAGATATATGGATGAATGGATGGATGGATGGATGGATAGATATATGGATGAATGGATGGATGGATGGATGGATAGATAAATGGATGGATGGATGGATGGATATGCAGACAGGTAGATGGATGGATGGATGGATGGATAGATAGACTATCATCAAAAGAAAGATAAAGCTGTATTACATGTTTTCATGGTATCATCCAGCTCTCGGTGCATGAGGCTGCAGAGGTTTTCCTGGGAGGTTTTTCTTGGGTTTGTTTGTGGCAGTTAAACAAAGGCTGTGTTTTTCTCCTCTGTGAACAGTGCAATCAATCGCTTTTTTGGACGAGACCTGACATCAGAATTTCTGTTCTTTGGAGCAAAACATCCCCTAAAGCTGGTTTCCTGTCTTGTGCATTGTGTTGGTGTCTTTGATTGACAGGAATATCTGAAGTGATGCTTTTCCTGAAGCGGTGTGTTTTCCAGCTCAGCTGAAGGCTAGAGTTAATCCTGTGCTGGAGCGTTTATACCCTGCATGTGTATACGAATAATTCAGTTGTGCTCAAACACTGATCTGAAATACCACTCTAGCCAAATTCAAAACCAGTTCGACATGGCATAACTCACTACAGCTCGTCTTAGCTTCCCGCACGGTCCATATCTGTGTCTGACGTGACCTTGTGCTTCACAGTTTGTGTATCATGCCTGGATAACTGACTCGAAAACCGCCATGAAAGAGCGGAGTAAAGAAAGACGACGATTCTGGCAGCGATACACAGAGAGCAGCACAACCAAGAAGCAGCCGAAGGAAGGTACACACAACATCTCACTTAAAATATCAATAAAGAAGAATAGAGTACAATAGAGAAGAACGAGTGCAAACTAATTGTTATGCTCGTATCTCAAGGTATTACTGTATCCAGCTTCAGATAATTCAGTGCATGCATCCTGAACCAATTTAGACTGCCAACTTGTTTGATCAAGCGTTTGAACGTAATCAATACCACAGGAAAAAGAGAATAAACTATGCATTTATTAACATGTATTGAATTGAAATACAACAACAAGAGGAACGCCGCCCAGCGTAGCAAAGTAAAAGTACAGGTTTTTGTTGTATAAAAATAAAAATGTTCCCCAAAAAATACTCGAGTAAATGTAGTTCGTTAGTCAGGTTAGATGCCAACTGTTCCTCGAATGCAATGTACTTGAAAAACAAAATGTACATCAAAGATTTTATAAAAGCGTCTGCCAAATGCATAAATGTTAATGTAAATTTAGGTTTCTGGAAAGAAGTTTCTTCATTTTTCACGTTACTTCTTTCCCTCACAATAAATATTGTGTTACCCTGACTAATGTCTATAAGCGGCAGGCTTTTTAAGAGAAGAAAATAGAGAGAGAAAAGGATGAAATAGGAAGAATAAAAAGTAACTGTAATCTGATTATGAGCATTTTAAAATGTAATGTAATCACTTTGGAATCTAATTATGTAATCAGATTACATATAAGTTACTGATCCAGCACTGGCCTTCTGTGAGATCATAAAAATGCATAAAAAAGATCCATAAAACCACGAGCGGACATGCGTCAGAAGTTAGGATCTGCTGGCATGTCCGGGCCCTCGATGACTGCTTATATCAGTTTTAGGACTGGTCTGGACCGCTCTATTAGCGCTCTGTGTCTCCGAATGCCACGCTTGGGTCATTAATAGAGTTTTGTACACACACACGAGGCTCTACTGGGAACTTCAAGTACCCAATTAAATGCAGTTTGTAAATACTGCAGGCCTAACAGTGTGCAGTCGCCATCTCTTCCAACTCGGCTTCCAGGCCTTGGCATTCTTGGGACTGTGTTGCATTCGCTATGGTCAATTCGTCCCATATTACGCTGGACGGGGTTTTGGTCGTCTCGCCAGCCAGCAGATTTAGACTCAGCGCAAGCCAATAAAACATTCAGTTCATATATTTAAAGCAAGACACTGCAGGGGAACAGGGTGGAAAATCAAACTAATAGACATCTAATAGACATACATGCATAAATTTTTTACATTATTATACAAGTATCATCAAAATGTCATTTTTAAATATGTAAATGAGGCATTGTGTAATTAAATCTACCCTAATTTGCATATATTTCCAGGACAGAAATATGAGCAAACTGTAAAGCTGCTGAAATGCAGACTCTATTGAAATTGAAATCTCAAATAGATAAAGATAAACACTTTATAAAATCTCGAAATTAAGCAATTAATCTATTTCATTGCAAATGTGACGCATTAGTGTAACGAATCATAGTTACGTTATTTTTTCTTGTTATATGGTAATTACATTGTTATTACTTATTAAAATTGGTTTGTTGTTTCTTTGCAGTGGATGTGAGCATTGAGGAGTGCGATCAGGAGGACGGTGTTGCGGAGGCGGTGTCTGAAGGGCCAGGTATGACGACACGTCAACGGACGCAGGGTGGGGGGGTGGGGGGGGGGGGTCAGATATACGATTCAGTACTAAAGTTTGAACCACGAATCACGAATGTAGTATTTACTACAGGGGTCTCAAACATGCGGCCCGCGGGACCATATGAAAGTTTAATGTAAGTGTGGCCCGCGAGTTTTGAATGAATAGCGCTTTACCGCGTTGTGTGTGTGTGTGCGAAAGGTTCCTTTTTCGTGCGAGCTGGAGCTGTACAAGCCAACCAATCACAGTGGAGTACATGACTCCCAGGGGCCAATCACAGTGGAGTAAATGACTCCCGGGGGCCAATCACAGTGGAGTACATGACTCCCAGGGGCCAATCACAGTGGAGTAAATGACTCCCGGGGGCCAATCACAGTGGAGTACATGACTCCCAGGGGCCAATCACAGTGGAGTAAATGACTCCCGGGGGCCAATCACAGTGGAGTACATGACTCCGGGGGCCAATCACAGTGGAGTAAATGACTCCCGGGGGCCAATCATAGTGGAGTACATGACTCCCGGGGGCCAATCACAGTAGAGTAAATGACTCCCGGGGGCGGGGCATCAGCCGGGCTTGAGGCAGACAGAGAAACATAGCTGCCCGTGTAATATCACATTTGTCAAAGCCATCATAGAATTATTACTTATTGTGTTTAAATCGCCGTTGGATTTAGCGTCATGCGGATTGTATTTTGTTTTTCCATAATTTGAAATGGGCTGATTTGCGGGACATCGGTGTTATAATATAGAAAATAAAATCCGTGGCTGCATCCCATTGTTTGTATATAGTACATTTATTAAATTTATGTCCATAAAAATGGACTTGTGGAAATGTGGACTTGTCTTCAGATTCACTATCAGATTAATTATATTGTTTCTGGGTTCTTGTTGCATTCAACCAATAAATATTTGGTTTTGCAGTATATCATGTGTTTTTTACTTTATTAACTATTTTTGTCTGTTAAAATGCAGGGCGAGTGCTTTATGTGAAGGGCGAGTAAGTTTTTAGGGTCACTAGTCCTGCAGGGCGAGTGACCCTGGAATAATTCATCGAGGCCTGCATCTCGCGTTTAGGCTCACTCTCGCGGTTGCTGTGCTGTGTGTGCGTGTCACAAAGCTTAATGTTTGCGTGCATTTTTAAGCATTGTGGTTTAAGAGCAAGTGAAGAGCAATAGGCAGTGAAACAGAACTCGTTTTGCAATATGCACTCACTCTCTGAGAAGACACGCGACATGAAGCCGCTGCTCTGTTATTTTTGCCGCTTTACCCGGTTAAATACACACTTGCATATGTCAAAATCCATGTCTTTCCTTGTGTCCTATTAAATACAGTCATTTACGCTTTAAGTGAACATAAACAGTTGAGAAAGAAAACTCGTGTAACGATATATTGGATCCAGGCAGCTCTTAAAGTGACAGCAGCCTAATTTTCAAGGAACATATTGACATTGTAATCAGTTCTTGCGTTCCCTGGGATTTATCGCTTGAAGGTAGTGTCACGGGTTAAAGCCCAAAGATGTTGAAGTAGAGGCAGAATGCTTCAACGCGAATGTATTTAATTCAGAAATAAACTCAGATAACCCACATGTCTACACACCAACGATGTGATGAACACCAATGATGATGAACTCAAATACGAACAGCTGTGATGATTAAATGAATATCCATGGAATCAAACAAGCAGAAAACAAAGACAACACGAGCTCGATGAGCGTCATATTCAGTTATTCTGAAGCTCTGCTCTCTCTGGTCTAGATAACATCCTGAAGCGAGTGTTTAACATCGTGAAGTTCTCCTGGGTGCTTTTCCTGGCGCTGTTGGACAGTTTCACCGCCTGGCTCAACTCCATCTGCCAGGAGCACATCGATATCTCCACCGTCCTGCGCATCGAGCGCTGCATGCTCACTCATGAGGTCAAGAAGGTAGAGCTGTCGTGATAATCACACACTATTGAATCCTGCTGATTGCCTTGCATTTGTGTTTATATATCATTATTTTAATTCTTAGTTAATATGTTAAATTTGAAATACTGTAAGCATATCTTAACAGTAAGTAACAGTAAGTTAATTCTTTCATAAAGGACTCTTTTTCATGTTTTTATATACATGGAAAACCTTAAAATAGTTGTAAAATTCATTAGTTATTTTATGGATAGTAGGATGGATCTGTTCCAGTGTCGGTGAAATAATTAATGGAAATGAATAAAATCTAATGTATTATTGTTTTAATGTGTGTGTGTGTGTGTGTGTGTGTGTGTGTGTGTGTGTATTCGATTAATTTCAAATACTTATATACATGCCCACAAACACTTTTTGTAATTGTCACAATACAGCATATTTTTAAAAAGTGAATTAAAATAAATCGAATAAAGGTAAGATAAAGTATTAATATTAATTAGATATTAAATGAAAACCTAAACCTAATAAGACAGAAATGAAACTAAATTACTATATATTTAATTATATTACTCACATCTAACATAAAAATGTCTGTTTATAAAATATATGTGTATGTGTATGTAGGGTCTAATTCTCACTATGAACTAAATATTAACCACAGTAAATTTGCCTCGATAAACTCCTAATTACTGCTTATTAATAGTTAGTAAGGTAGTTGTTAAGTTTAGGTATTGGGATTTAGAAAATTATCATGCAGAATAAGTGTAACGCGGGATAAATGACTAGGGCGAGGAAAGCAGGGATCAACGTAAAACTTTTTAGTTTAACAAAAATGAAAACACTTTACATATAAACAGAAAATGGCACACTTGTGCATAAACAACAGAAATTTGGAATAACTAGGAACAAGGAGACACGACAGGAACAGTGACATAGGGTCGTTAACAATCGACAAAGATAAGGAAGAACATGAGGGATTAAATACACAGGATAATGTGAAACACCTGACATGACTAACAATGGGAGTGACATACAAGACAGAAGCAAAAAGTGACGAGACACGACATGACTGTGACAATAAGGTATTAATGTGTGCTTTATAAGCACTAATAAGAAGCCAATATCCTAGTACTATAGATGCTAATAAGCAACTAATTAATAGTGAGAATTGGACCCTAAACTAAAGTGTGACTATATATGTCCTAATCCTAACTAAAAGGAAAATAAAACTGAAAATAAAATGGAATTTCAAAATATTAATGTTACAGTAGCATTTCAATAATACTGAAGTAACTCTGTTACGAAGCTTTTAACCTCAAGTTGCTACACAATCAGTATGATCATCACTTCAGCTCTGATGAATGAGCGTCATGCTTGGAGGGGACAGAACTGCAAACCTTGAGGTTTAACACCTCGTCTGCTTCCCTGCAGGGGAACATTCCATCCCGGGACAGCGTACACATGTACTACCAGAGACAGATGTGCAGGCCAGCGTCCGCTCAGTCCAGCCTGGACAGAACGGAGGACGTGTGCTCGGACTTCAGCCCTCCACCGCAAGGTTACGGGACGGACGGCGGAGAGTCTGATCTCTCCAGAGAAAATCTGTCCAGGTACAGAAACGCCATGTGTTGTGAATTTAACTGGAATATCTTAGAAATGGCGCTTTATTCTCAAGTGTTTTATGTGTTCAAGAGAACAAAATCCTTATTTCCTGGGCAACTGGAATGAAATATCTGTAATAAAAATGGGAGTTGCCGCAATCTGGCTCAGAGCGGCAAACGAAACACAATAAACACGGTCATGTTCTCTTTAGTGTTTGGGAACGCAGTCATGTGAGATGCTTCTGGAGGGAGTTAAACCAAATCATTCTGATGACAGACTTTGACTCAAGTGTTTCTATGGAAGCCCGTTTCTGCCACAGTCAATATTTCGAGATACTGAGTCAATAGTTCGACTAAGTCAATATTTCGACTTACTGAGTCAATATTTCGACTTACTGAGTCAATATCTTGACTTACTAAGTCAATATTTCGACTTACTAAGTCAATATTTCGAGATACTAAGTCAATATTTCGACTTACTATGTCAATATTTCGACTTACTATGTCAATATTTCGACTTACTGAGTCAATATCTTGACTTACTAAGTCAATATTTCGACTTACTATGTCAATATTTCGACTTACTATGTCAATATTTCGACTTACTGAGTCAATATCTTGACTTACTAAGTCAATATTTCGACTTACTAAGTCAATATTTCGAGATACTAAGTCAATATTTCGACTTACTATGTCAATATTTCGACTTACTATGTCAATATTTCGACTTACTGAGTCAATATTTCGACTTATTGAGTCAATATTTCGACTTACTGAGTCAATATTTTGAGATACTAAGTCAATATTTTGAGATACTAAGTCAATATTTCGACTTACTAAGTCATTATTTCAACTTACCAAGTCAATATTTCGACTTACTATGTCAATATTTCGACTTACTAAGTCAATATTTCGAGATACTAAGTCAATATTTCGACTTACTAAGTCAATATTTCGAGATACTAAGTCAATATTTCGACTTACTATGTCAATATTTCGACTTACTATGTCAATATTTCGACTTACTATGTCAATATTTCGACTTATTGAGTCAATATTTCGACTTACTGAGTCAATATTTTGAGATACTAAGTCAATATTTCGACTTACTAAGTCATTATTTCAACTTACCAAGTCAATATTTCGACTTACTATGTCAATATTTCGACTTACTAAGTCAATATTTCGACTTACTGTCAATATTTCGACTTACTATGTCAATATTTCGACTTACTATGTCAATATTTCGACTTACTATGTCAATATTTCGACTTATTGAGTCAATATTTCGACTTACTGAGTCAATATTTTGAGATACTAAGTCAATATTTTGAGATACTAAGTCAATATTTCGACTTACTAAGTCATTATTTCAACTTACCAAGTCAATATTTCGACTTACTATGTCAATATTTCGACTTACTGAGTCAATATTTCGACTTACTGACTCAATATCTCGACTTACTAAGTCAATATTTCGAGATACTAAGTCAATATTTCGACTTACTAAGTCAATATTTCGAGATACTAAGTCAATATTTCGAGATACTAAGTCAATATTTCGACTTACCAAGTCAATATTTCGACTTACTAAGTCATTATTTCGACTTAAATCATCTTTTTTTTTTCTCAACTGTGGCGGAAACGGGCTTCCATATGTTTCAGAGCCATCAATCTAACACTTGAGATGCTGCGATGCGATTGGTCCGCTGGTTAGTCCAGTTATCCAATCACTGCTGAGGCAAAGTCACATGATTTTCTTTGTTGGGCATTGAGGGTTTTTATCCTGTAAATGTCTTTCAATCGTAGTTTATGCTCCTGTCTTCTTGCATGAAAAATGTATCCACTTCAATTGAGCGTTTACATTTTTTGTGCACATTTTTTTAATTTATCCGCATCTTGCCGTTTCAATCCAGTGCTTTTTTTAATGCAATATCCCAAAATGCATATCCTAAAACATCTCTAACGTGTTCTAGATCTGTCTGAGGCTTGGAAAGCAGCAAAAAGAATATCTAATTTATGTACATGTAATTGAATTACATCTGAAAATATGATCGTCAGCTTCATAAAGTTGAAGCAACATTCTTCATGCCTCCAGACAGATCGCACACTTATCCAGAAGGTCGCACTGACTTATTTCAGGGTTGATTTACCTCTAACAAAACTGCTTCTTTGATTTCTTATACGTGCAGAAGTGAAACACTTTGATCTGAGAGATAAAGTCTTGCTTTTAAAGGCTCAGTAGTCTATAAAAGTGTTTAAGTGTCGGGATGAGCTCAATGAAGAAGATTCTCAAAACAGTAAGACTAACTGAAGTCCTCTTTAGACGTTTAACTAACTATAAGTAACTTTACAACTTACATGTATGCAATTGTCATAATTTTATCCAAAGCGACTTGCATTGCATTCAAGAAACACATTGACATTCTTTCCCTGGGAATCGAACCCATGACCTTGGCGTTGCAAACATATCGACTAACATTCATCTGCTTAATATCTGCTTACTCTTTATTGTGATGCTCCTCAACAGACATTCGATATGTAGTTGCAAATGTAGCTTTCCTGTTTCTCAAACAGTAGAGCGTGGCGTTTACAACACAAAGGTCATGGGTTCGATCCCCGTGTAAAGAACGTCAGTGTGTACGTTGAATGCAATGTACGTCGCTTTGGATAAAACATCTGCCAAATGCAGAAATGCAAAGGTACTTAAAGTGGGCTCTTGAAATTTTGTAACAGCCAGTTATTTTGATCGTTCCACGTTTACTCTCGTTACACCCCGTGAAAGGCTCGACGGCAGATAAGGGTTCAGTGCGCCAGATCTGTCTCAGGCCTTGGATGAGATATGCCTTTCCTCATTTATAAATAAGTTGGCTAAACATCTGCTGTATGAGTTTTGCCGTCCTCAGCTGGTGCTATAAAATGGAAATAACGTCCTCTGATACCATATTTACACTGTTCAAAAGTTTGGGGTTTGTAAGATTGTTTTATGTTTATGAAAGAAGTCTCTTCTGCTCACCAAGGCTGGATTTACTTGGAGGGAAAAAATACAGTAAAAATAGTGGAAGACCATGATTTTTTTCAGGATTACTGAAATTTGTTTTACTGTCGTTTTGGATTCATTTAATGCATCCTTGCTGAATTAAATTATAAATTTATTGAGAAAATGTATAGTATGCATTTTAAAGAATATCATAGTTTTAATATGGTACGTCTCTAAAACTATGGCAATAAACCATACTGTAATAAATCCAAATGACTTCCTGCACTTGATCAATTACTGTCTTCTGTCCCTGTTACTACAGAGTTAGTGTTCGGTTTTGGATTAGTTGCATGTAATTATACACTAATAATCATTAATAAATCATCCCTCTAGTAACTACATTAAATAATAACTGTAGTTACACTTCATTTTAGTGTCCTTGTTACACATTACATGTAGTCACTACAGAAATAACTTGCATAATTACATGCAACTAACCCTAAAACACACTCTAATCCTAACCTAACCATATAGGACATGTAGTTAATTAGTATTACTCAGTAACAAGGATGACCTTCAAGTAAAGTGCAGCCATAACCCTGTTTTTATATACCATGCTATTTGCACACCATGGTATCATGCCAAATATATTCCATAATACTTTCAACTTCACTATACCATGCTAGAGAATAATTACCATGTTTCCAAGACACTTGAATACCATGTTACTGTATCCATAGTAGTTGATGTTATTTATTGTGCCGTAAGTGAACTGTGACTGTGTGTTTTGTGTAGTGTGTACACAGAATCCACCGCGCCGTACGAGTCCACACTGGACCAGCCCGAGGAAACCGCCGATCACGTCCTGAAAACCAGCCAACGAGCTCGACCCAGACTCTGCCGACTGCCTAGTGTAGACCTGCAGTCGTCGTCTGCGGACAGTGCCGCGTCGAGGTGTGTTTGTGTGATTACAGCTCTGTCAGTGCCTCTTAGAAAGCAGGTGACTCTATTATTCATGTCATCGAATCAGTCACACACACACACACGCGCACACACACACACACACACACACAGCTGTGAATGGTTACTGTAGCCCTGCGCTGACAGACTATTAATTCAACACTGTTTGCTCTACATGCATGAACTATTCCTCAAATCAAACAGCTTGTTTATATTGCTTATATTGTCCCACTTTATATGTTAAAACAGACTTGCATTGAAGGCATTTAGCAAGTTTTTAGCAACTTAAAATCTATTTTTTTGCTGTAAATTTAGAACCACATACTACTGCACTATTTTGTACATACTATATGTTGAAGTGTGTGTGGTTCTCAACCGGGTTGCATAAACACAGAGTGTGTCTTACTGACTTTTTGGCTTCAGATGAGACCAATCTAACTTCTTATGCAACCGATTTAAATAAAGTTATGAGCAGTCTTAAAGAAAAGCTTAGATCAAGCATCTTTCATATTTTAATTCAACTGCTGTTTTTATTTGTAAAGAATCCGAATTAAACTTGGATATATGACGAAGCCCAATTTTAAAAGTAATACAAAATTAAGTGATAACTTAAAATGTCTTGCTATTTTTAGAATGAATTTTTTGTTATTCCAAGTTTTTGTATAAAACTCTTTAAAAAATGTCACTGAACAATCGTTGAATGCAATCCGAAATTAACTACGGCTTTTTAATCCGTTTATTTTATCACTATTGGATCGGACTCACCCAAAAAATACATTTTTACATTAAATTACCTATGTATTTACCTACATTTACATATTTAGTTCAGATGACTGGCTCACACTCACTGAATTTGAGGTCATGTAACAATGTTTCATTTTGTATATTGCAAACTGTTTGATATTCTCATAAACTGAAGGCAGGATGTTGTGTGTCCGCCTTATTTTTAATATAAGGACGGGCGTTTATTACTGTACAAAAACTGCTTGACATTGCAAACAGTTGTTACATTACGTTCATTTATTGACATATTCATGAACACGCTGGTTTTTTGAGCATATATAGTTTCAGCATTTATAGTTTTGCTCTTTGTTTTTCTTCTAGTTTCAAATGAATTTGAATAGCTCACTTCCACGTTGCAAAATAAGCTGTGTTTCAAGTACTTTAGTACTTTTTTGGCCACACTTTTTGTGGTTTCTGAACACTTGGGACAGGTGTACAGCGTAGAAGCACACAATAAGAATCAAATGATTCAAATGAATCACTGAATCAAATGATTAGTTAATGACACTTAATAACTTTTTCAAAGACTTCTGGGTACAGTGAGATGAGACTTCCACCTTGTGGTTAATAGGATGAATCACATGCATCATTGCTCCTCACCCTGACTCTCTCTGGTCTCCTGACAGCGAGCACACGCAGCGCACAGAGCTGTACTCACGGCAGGGCACCAGTGACACCGTTGAGGAGGCCCTGAGCGAACGAGCGCATCCACGCAAACTCTGGGCCAGCACTTCAGAGCTGCCGCTTCCCTCGGCGGGCCGCCAGACGCCTCGGGCGGTGGACTGGGACCGCGCGCTCGCCGCCGACATCCCTCCGTCATACAGTAAGGCCACAGGTCTGGATTCAGCAGGTGATGCTGATGGCAGGAGGCTCCGGATCCAAACACCTGATGAGAAGTCTCTGCTCTCCATGAGCCATCAGCTGACGGCCAGTGAGCTGCTGCGGAGCAGGTGAGGACACACCATGTGTGATCGACTGCTAGACTGTGTCCACAAAATATAAAAAATGTAAAATACTATATTTTACTACTATATTTCCATTTCAGTATGACACACTACTGTTGAAAGGTTTGTGCTCTGTAAGATTTTTTTTTAAAGAAAGGCTTTTGACAGAAGTGGTGTTTATGCTCTCCATTTTTAAAAAGCTAAAATAAAGTAAAAACAGTGAAATATTATTCCAATGTAAAACAGCTGTTTTCTATGTGAATATATAGTAAAGTGTCATTTATTCCTGTGATTAAAGCTGAATTTATTAGATGATAAATACAGTAAAACAGTGTAATATTATATCAGTGTAAAACAGCTGTTTTCTATGTGAATATATAGTAAAGTGTCATTTAATCCTGTGATTAAAGCTGAATTTATTAGATGATAAGTACAGTAAAACAGTGTAATATTATATCAGTGTAAAACATCTGTTTTCTATGTGAATATATAGTAAAGTGTCATTTAATCCTGTGATTAAAGCTGAATTTATTAGATGATAAGTACAGTAAAACAGTGTAATATTATATCAGTGTAAAACATCTGTTTTCTATGTGAATATATAGTAAAGTGTCATTTATTCCTGTGATTAAAGCTGAATTTATTAGATGATAAGTACAGTAAAACAGTGTAATATTATATCAGTGTAAAACAGCTGTTTTCTATGTGAATATATAGTAAAGTGTCATTTATTCCTGCGATTAAAGCTGAATTTATTAGATGATAAATACAGTAAAACAGTGTAATATTATATCAGTGTAAAACATCTGTTTTCTATGTGAATATATAGTAAAGTGTCATTTATTCCTGTGATTAAAGCTGAATTTATTAGATGATAAGTACAGTAAAACAGTGTAATATTATATCAGTGTAAAACAGCTGTTTTCTATGTGAATATATAGTAAAGTGTCATTTATTCCTGTGATTAAAGCTGAATTTATTAGATGATAAATACAGTAAAACAGTGTAATATTATATCAGTGTAAAACAGCTGTTTTCTGTGTGAATATATAGTAAAGTGTCATTTATTCCTGCGATTAAAGCTGAATTTATTAGATGATAAATACAGTAAAACAGTGTAATATTATATCAGTGTAAAACAGCTGTTTTCTATGTGAATATATAGTAAAGTGTCATTTATTCCTGTGATTAAAGCTGAATTTATTAGATGATAAATACAGTAAAACAGTGTAATATTATATCAGTGTAAAACATCTGTTTTCTATGTGAATATATAGTAATGTGTCATTTATTCCTGTGATTAAAGCTGAATTTATTAGATAATAAATACAGTAAAACAGTGTAATATTATATCAATGTAAAACAGCTGTTTTCTATGTGAATATATAGTAGTCATTTATTCCTGTGATTAAAGCTGAATTTATAAGATGATAAATACAGTAAAACAGTGTAATATTATATCAATGTAAAACAGCTGTTTTCTATGTGAATATATAGTAGTGTCATTTATTCCTGTAATTAAAGCTGAATTTATTAGATGATAAATACAGTAAAACAGTGTAATATTATATCAGTGCAAAACAGCTGTTTTCTATGTGAATATATAGTAAAGTGTCATGTATTCCTGTGATTAAAGCTGAATTTATTAGATGATAAATACAGTAAAACAGTGTAATATTATATCAATGTAAAACAGCTGTTTTCTATGTGAATATATAGTAAAGTGTCATTTATTCCTGTGATTAAAGCTGAATTTATTAGATGATAAATACAGTAAAACAGTGTAATATTATATCAGTGTAAAACAGCTGTTTTCTATGTGAATATATAGTAAAGTGTCATTTATTCCTGTGATTAAAGCTGAATTTATTAGATGATAAATACAGTAAAACAGTGTAATATTATATCAGTGTAAAACAGCTGTTTTCTATGTGAATATATAGTAAAGTGTCATTTATTCCTGTGATTAAAGCTGAATTTATTAGATGATAATACAGTAAAACAGTGTAATATTATATCAATGTAAAACAGCTGTTTTCTATGTGAATATATAGTAAAGTGTGATTTATTCCTGTGATTAAAGCTGAATTTATTAGATGATAAATACAGTAAAACAGTGTAATATTACATCAGTGTAAAACAGATGTTTTCTATGTGAATATATAGTAAAGTGTTATTTATTCCTGTGATTAAAGCTGAGTTTATTAGATGATAAATACAGTAAAACAGTGTAATATTATATCAATGTAAAACAGCTGTTTTCTATGTGAATATATAGTAAAGTGTCATTTATTCCTGTGATTAAAGCTGAATTTATTAGATGATAAATACAGTAAAACAGTGTAATATTATATCAGTGTAAAACAGCTGTTTTCTATGTGAATATATAGTAAAGTGTCATTTATTCCTGTGATTAAAGCTGAATTTATTAGATGATAAATACAGTAAAACAGTGTAATATTATATCAGTGTAAAACAGCTGTTTTCTATGTGAATATATAGTAAAGTGTCATTTATTCCTGTGATTAAAGCTGAATTTATTAGATGATAAATACAGTAAAACAGTGTAATATTATATCAATGTAAAACAGCTGTTTTCTATGTGAATATATAGTCAAGTGTCATTTATTCCTGTGATTAAAGCTGAATTTATTAGATGATAAATACAGTAAAACAGTGTAATATTATATCAATGTAAAACAGCTGTTTTCTATGTGAATATATAGTAAAGTGTCATTTATTCCTGTGATTAAAGCTGAATTTATTAGATGATAAATACAGTAAAACAGTGTAATATTATATCAGCGTAAAACAGCTGTTTTCTATGTGAATATATAGTAAAGTGTCATTTATTCCTGTGATTAAAGCTGAATTTATAAGATGATAAATACAGTAAAACAGTGTAATATTATATCAATGTAAAACAGCTGTTTTCTATGTGAATATATAGTAAAGTGTCATTTATTCCTGTGATTAAAGCTGAATTTATTAGATGATAAATACAGTAAAACAGTGTAATATTATATCAGTGTAAAACAGCTGTTTTCTATGTGAATATATAGTAAAGTGTCATTTATTCCTGTGATTAAAGCTGAATTTATTAGATGATAAATACAGTAAAACAGTGTAATATTATATCAGTGTAAAACAGCTGTTTTCTATGTGAATATATAGTAAAGTGTCATTTATTCCTGTGATCAAAGCTGAATTTATTAGATGATAAATACAGTAAAACATTGTAATATTATATCAGTGTAAAACAGCTGTTTTCTATGTGAATATATAGTAAAGTGTCATTTATTCCTGTGATTAAAGCTGAATTTATTAGATGATAAATACAGTAAAACATTGTAATTTTATATCAATGTAAAACAGCTGTTTTCTATGTGAATATATAGTAAAGTGTGATTTATTCCAGTGATTAAAGCTGAATTTATTAGATGATAATTACAGTAAAATAGTGAAATATCAACAAACATTTATGATTATAATCAATGTTAAAAGCAGCTTTAGATTTCTGTGGAAACTGTCGACCATTTAAATGTTCAGGATTCTTTGTTGAACAGAAAGTTTAAAAGAACAGCATTTATTTGAGATATAATCTTTTGTAACATTATAAATGTCTTTAATGTCACTTTTGATCAATCTAATGCACCCTTGATGAATAAAAGTCTTTTCTCATTTCTTTCTTTTTTTTAAGTTGTACTGACCCCAAACGTTTGAACTGTAGGGTATGTAAAAACGTCACAGCACAAAAGTGCATTAAAACAGATCGCACAAGTTTTCCAATATTGAGAAGTAATCCGTGTTGAATCCCATCTGTCCGTCAGGATGTTCTACGACGAGCAGCTGGAGGAGTCGGAGCATTTCTACAGGTCTCAGCCACAGTTCCTCCAGCTCTGCTACGCTCTCTATAACATGCTGGTGGCTCATTCTGAGATGGTGTGTTACCTGGTCATCATCCTCAACCACATGATCTCCGCGTCAGTGGCCACGCTGGTGCTGCCCATCCTCATATTCCTCTGGGCCATGCTGTCGGTTCCCCGGCCCAGCAAACGCTTCTGGATGACTGCCATCGTCTACACGGAGGTATGAGATCTGTGACCGTCCGCTCTTATACTGAGGATTGAAAGCTGAGTACCGATGACACGGAGAAAACACATCCTGTTAGTTAACGCATTAACCATCATTAACAATGAGCTGTGCATTTGTTGCAGTACCTTTGGATTTTTGTTAACATTAGCTAATAAAAGTACAGCTGTTTGTTGTTATACAGCAATACTTTGAGATACGAGCGTCCCGACATATGAGTATTCCAAGATACGAGCAAGCCTTCCAGCAAAATTTTGCTTTGAGATACGAGTAAAGATTTGAGATACGAGCAGCTTACAGACGCTGACACTAGAGGTGATCGAGCACTCAAGCCCTCTATGGGGAGGGGCGTGGCTTCTGATGGCTCCGCCCACAAGTTGGAATGCTGTGTTTACAAGCAGTTGCTGAAATCCCTTTAATCTTGATCAAATGTCTGAGATAGTAGACCTGCCTCTAATCTTGAATGTGTTATTGTGCAAATGTTCATGTCACGTTGCTCTTTGCTCTTATTTTTTACATGCAGGTCACAATAGTGATAAAATACTTCTTCCAGTTTGGCTTCTTCCCATTTAACCAAACCATAGAGCGGGACAAGTTCAAACCGTTCCACCCACCCAACATCATCGGGGTGGAGAAGAAGGAGGGATACGTCCACTACGACCTGGTCCAGCTGCTCGCGCTCTTCTTCCATCGATCTATTCTCAAGGTAGAAAGACTATTTTAAAATCTTTTTCTAATCATGACAAAACATATTGTTGGAATGATGTTGTTGTGAGACTCACGGTTTCCCTATTGCAATTTTTTTGTGTGATATCAACTTCAAATTTGAAACGGGGATACAGGCTTTGATTTTATAGCAATATTTTTTTTTTCTTAAACTGTATTTTCTTTATCAAATCAAATACAATTACTTTACATTCAATTTAAACTATGACCTTCTTACTCTTTCACATTTTTGCTTTCACTTCAGCAATAATATGCATTAAATGAGACTATGAGCAAGATTAGGTTAGGTTTTTTAAGGTTAGGGTTGGGGTTTGGGTGGATTAGGATTAGTTATGGTTGGGGTTGTGGTTAGGATTAGTTAGGGTTGGGGTTAGTTAGGGTTAGTTAGGGTTGGGGTTGTGGTTAGGATTAGTTAGGGTTGGGGTTAGTTAGGGTTAGTTAGGGTTGGGGTTGTGGTTAGGATTAGTTAGGGTTTGGGTGGATTAGGATTAGTTATGGTTGGGGTTGTGGTTAGGATTAGTTAGGGTTGGGGTTAGTTAGGATTAGTTAGGGTTGGGGTTGTGGTTAGGATTAGTTAGGGTTGGGGTTAGTTAGGGTTAGTTAGGGTTGGGGTTGTGGTTAGGATTAGTTAGGGTTGGGGTTAGTTAGGGTTAGTTAGGGTTGTGGTTAGGATTAGTTAGGGTTGGGGTTAGTTAGGGTTAGTTAGGGTTGGGGTTAGTTAGGGTTAGTTAGGGTTGGGGTTAGTTAGGGTTGGGGTTAGTTGGGGTTAGTTAGGGTTGGGGTTAGTTAGGGTTGGGGTTAGTTATGGTTGGGGTTAGTTAGGGTTAGGGTGAGAGTTTTGTTTTTCACTGTTTTGTTTATGTGTATTGAGAGGTGGCTTTCTGTGCGCTCGTCGTTTTATATGTGTGTGAATCACAGAAAACCGGTCTTCTTGGCTTAAATGGTTTAAAGTCTTGTTAAAATGCAGAAATTGAACATTCAGAATTGTAATCGATTTATGAATCGTTAGGGTTAATTATTGATCATTAACTCTTTCCCCACCAGTGTTTTTAAAAGAAAAAAGAAGTTGCCAGCATTTTTGATAATTTGATATTTTGATTTTTGATAATCAAAGAAATTTGATGGCCCAGAATATATTGTTTTATGAACATTTGAACATACAATATATCAAAAGAGAGAAAAGGGATTGCTGTTATCCTGAAGCAAGGGATTTCTTTAAGAGCGTTGCAACAAATGTCTTAACCATCACCTTTACCTAATTGTATGCTATAGTTACCAAATCTCACACAATAAAGAGAACATTATGGACCACTGACTTCTAAACAAGTTTAAGATTTAAGAAACAATACAACTTCACTACAATATTTTGGTTTTGGAGATTATTAAAGGCAGTCTGATGGAGTTTAAATTTCGATAATACATAAACTTGAGAAAATATTTTTTGCCCAAAAACTACAACATACATAAGCAATGCTTCAATCGCTTATTTCTGCTCTTTTTTTGTCTGTGTTGTGATCTGAATAGTTTCTACTCTTTCAGAAAATGTGTGATAGCGCCCCCCCGACCGTATAACCATGAAAACACGGAAAGCTGGGTAATTCCGTCAAATGTGGGGAAAGAGTTAAAGTGTATTGCCACAGAGAGCTCTTCATTTCCCTCGTCTTCTTCCTCAGTGCTATGGACTGTGGGATGAGGATGAGCCCAGGTCAGGCGGCGAGACGTCCCTCTCTCACCATGATTCAGACAGTGAAGAGAAAGCAGACACCTCGCCAGTTTCTGTACGCTTACGGCTGCCCAGAAAACACTTCCAGAGCGACTCGGCGGTCCGCCGTCAGAGCTCCAGCGCCGTCTCCACCGTCTCACAGCGCTCAGTCCGCTCTAAAGCAGGTACATACAAGGAGACAGCTTCCAAATCTTGTACAGTAATGCCTTGAGATACGAGCGTCCCGACAAATGAGTATTCCGAGATACGAGCAAGCCTTCCAGCATCTTTGCTTTGAGATACGAGTAAATATTTGAGATACGAGCAAGCCTTCGAGCATCTTTGCTTTGAGATACGAGTAAATATTTGAGATACGAGCAAGCCTTCGAGCATCTTTGCTTTGAGATACGAGTAAATATTTGAGATACGAGCAAGCCTTCGAGCATCTTTGCTTTGAGATACGAGTAAATATTTGAGATACGAGCAGCTTACAGACACTGATGCTAGGTTGTCGATCGCATGGATTCCTTTGAAATGGCTGGATTTGACCTGTGGAAAGTCAATGAACACGGGTGAATGTGATGCATGTGTGTGTCGGCAGGCAGCAGGGCGAGTGTGCGCCGTCCACTGAGCGCTCTACAGAAAAGCCGCAAGGAACTTATTTTGGACAAGCTCAGAGAGCAGCTCATCAAAGCCAAGCGCTTCACCGTCAAAATGTAAGGTATCGTTACAACATTACATTACTGTTTTAAATGTTCAAACAGCTGACAGAGAGTTGCGCATTTCTGTTGTTTCAGGATTCTGGATATTTACATTCCCATCCGGCAGTTCTTCTATAACCTGATCCATCCAGAGTACAGCGCTGTGACGGACGTTTACGTGCTCATGTTTCTGGCCGACACGGTCGACTTCATCATCATCGTTTTCGGGTTTTGGGCCTTCGGGGTTTGTAGAAATTCACTGGCTCTTCATGAAAGGAATTCCTGTTTGAAAAAGACAGTTCAAGCTGCAATGATCTTTTCTTCTGTACATCCAAGTATCACTGATTGTCATATGAAAAAGAAATGTAGGCACTTGGTTCTGTCTATCAGTTGTTGAATGGATTTTGAATGATCAAGTCAAGTCCGCTTTATTTAATAACGCTTTGTACAATACGGATTGTTTTGAAGAAGCTTCACTGTAATAAACAGGAATCAATTATGCAAACTTGCTCTTCAAACTTCCGATGTAAAGCGGCTCTAAAAAGACAATAGTGGCATTATTCATCTCAGTTCAGTGTTGATTCAGTTCAGTTCAATAACTGCATGAAACCAATTCAATTCTGCTGTTGAAAATACTTTGGTTGCGATGGCTTAAGTTTTGAGCTCCTAAGAATAAATAAATAGATCAAATTCATGCATGCATTTAGAAAATACTATTTCAGTTTATCAACGAATTTTAAAACAATGCGTTTCTTAAAGAAATAGTTCACCCCGATTATGTACTCGCCCAAAAGCCACCCTTTCTTCAGCCAAGAGAAATCGTTTTTTGAGTAAAACATTCCAGGATTTTTCTAAACCTAATGCAAGTGAACCCCAGCCGACGAATAAGGGTCTTCTCTAGTAAAACGATCAGTCATTTTCAGAAACAAAATAAAAAAAATGTGCACTTTAGTTACGTAGAGAAGGTCATAGGCAGCATGAACTCCTAAATAATCAGAAAGCTTTCATTCTGAGGCGAACTATTCTTTTAAATGCTATAAATGCAATGAAATTGAAACGAAATCTCGTTCTCCACAGAAACACTCTGCTGCTGCTGACATCACTTCCTCCCTGTCAGAAGACCAGGTTCCCGAGGCGTTTCTGGTGATGGTGCTGATCCAGTTCGGCACCATGGTGGTGGATCGCGCGCTGTACCTGAGGAAGACCGTGATGGGAAAGGTCATCTTTCAGGTCATCCTGGTGTTCGGCATTCATTTCTGGATGTTCTTCATTCTCCCGGGCGTTACTGATAGGTCTGATACAACCAATAACAGCCTTTCATTATTGATCGTTTTTTATGTAGCTTGAGGAGATCTGACGTATAATTGCATGATTTCGTCTCACAGGCGTTTCAGTCAGAACACAGTAGCCCAGCTCTGGTACTTTGTGAAGTGCATCTACTTCGGTCTGTCGGCCTATCAGATCCGGTGCGGTTATCCCACCCGTGTGCTGGGCAACTTCCTGACCAAGAGCTATAACTACGTCAACCTCTTCCTCTTCCAGGGGTGAGAAACAAAGACTCCAAACCGCTACATTACAGTGTGCTGTTACTACACAATACTGTCAAACTAATCTTGTTTTTGCCACGGAATAAAATCTAAAAAAGGTAATCCAATCCGGCTTAATGTCTAAACTTAGAATTGCGAGGAAAAAGTTGCAGTTGCCTTCTTAATTTTATTTTTATTCAAACCTGCAATTGCAAGAAGAAAGTGAAACTATGAAAATCTGAACACAGTTGTGAAATTAAAAGTCCTAATTACCTTTGTTTTTATTCCAAGGTGGAAACAAGATATCCATACATGTCAATAATGTTTCTAAAATGTCAATGTGTCTAAAAAATATAAATTCAACACTGATAATAATCATAAATGTTTCTTGAGCATCAAATGATCATATTATAATGATTTCTGAAGATCATGTGACACTGAAGACTGGAGTAATGATGCTGAAAATACAGCTTTAATCACAGGAATAAATTACACTTTACTATATATTCACATAGAAAACAGCTGTTTTACACTGTTTTACAATTAATTAAACATAATTAGGTTTTAACAGTGATTTTACTCGCTACCAGCATCTTCTTTCTTTACGCCAGAAAATGTCTAGTTTTGTTCTCCTTTTTTCCAATACTAGACATCATGGTGAAATACGTGTTAGTGCGTGACATTAATTTCTCGTCTCTCAGATGTCCTAACGGAGTTTGATATTTCTGAATGAATGTTCAGTTTCCGATTGGTGCCGTTCCTGACGGAGCTGCGCGCGGTGATGGACTGGGTCTGGACCGACACCACGCTCAGCCTGTCCAGCTGGATCTGTGTGGAGGACATCTATGCTCACATCTTTGTACTCAAGTGCTGGAGAGAGTCGGAAAAAGTGAGGCTTCTTTCCAAAGGGGGAACGCCGATATCTAGTCATTCTAGTTGATGATGTACTTCACGTCAAGGTACGGAAACCAGTTTTCCGGCTGTGTGTTTTCAGAGGTATCCTCAGCCACGAGGACAGAAGAAGAAGAAGGTGGTGAAGTACGGGATGGGCGGGATGATCGTGATGCTGCTCATCTGTATCGTCTGGTTTCCTCTGCTCTTCATGTCTCTGGTCAAATCTGTGGCTGGAGTCGTCAACAAACCGCTGGACGTGTCCGTCACCATCACACTCGGCGGCTTTCAGGTACTCCAAAAAACTCAATGCATTGTCATTTATCTTTAAAGGCTACTGTGTATTTACCAAAACAACTGTATTCAGATCTAAAATGAATTATAATGTTCTTTGTTGCATCTAAAATTGGTTGTTTGTTGTGGATTTTAAGGCATTATACTTTCAATTAATTTATCATTTTGGTTACAATTATTCATAAGAATTTTCAATGCATTATAAGGCGTAATTCATTTATTAAAATATTTCTATAATGCCTTATATATAGGCTTTAAGTGTTACCAAAAATTGAGTAATTGAAATAAAATTATTTCAGCTTTATTTCTCATACCAGAAGAAATCCGAGGATGAAGTGCAATAAAATAAACACTTAATGTGTTTTGGATACTAGTCAAAAACAACACTTTACGAAAAGCCAAGTAGCCCAAAATAGCAATGCATGTAAATAATAAAACGGTGTAAAAATTCATGCAATGAAAATAAAAGTCCATAAATGGCTTGCTCATTCCAGCCCATCTTCACTATGAGTGCGCAGCAGAATCAGCTGAAGGAAATCACTGAAGCAGATTTCCAGACGTTCATGTCATCATACAAATTCATCCCTGTAAGTGTGGAGCGAATCGTCAGTGTTTTAAGCATCTTCACTGCGCAGTGTGTCAAGTGTCGTGCAATCCCTCCCCAGAGTGCGCTGCAGTTTTTGGAGGCGTACACGGCAGAGGACGTGACTGTGGCGGAGCTGGAAGGAAGCTCCAACTCTCTGTGGACCATCAGCCCTCCCAGCAGGAAGAATCTAATGGACGTCATGAGCAAAGAGGACCAGTTTCCCGTTACCATGTCCTGGAGCATCCAAAGGTACGGAAACGGCAGATCACCTGATCAGTATTCAGATGACAGGATTTCTACACATACTTCATTTCAAAATCCCACTCTTTTACAGATTTCCAAACCTATCTGTAGATTGTCAGACCCTATTTAACATGAATGGGTCATACGGCATTATTTTCAGCAGTAGTATATATTAGTGACCTGTAACACTTTACATAACTGTACATAAAATATTGATTTGAGTTTTAATGTATAAAAAATAAAAGTGATAAATAAAAAGAGCACCAAGCGTCCCGCTAGCAGGACGGTGAGTTATGATGAATAGAAGTACTGTATGAATGTATTACAGTTGTTCCATGTTATGTAATAGAGTTGAGTCGGATACTCTGCTGAAACGAGTATCCGGTACGGATAAAGCACTTTTGCCGAGTATGAGTATTATACGAGTAATACGAATCAATATCTGTGCTCGGATTGAATAAGAATCCTCATTGGGTAGCTGACTGTGTCTGCGTTCTGTGATGGGCTAGTCAAAGCGCCCCTCCCCTACACATGCTGATTTGCTGTGTCCTGCTCTGCTCACTCACACACAGAACACTGAGAAGAGAACAGCTCTCTTTCTCTCTCTGTCTCTCCCTCAGTCACTCAGGTTCTTTCCCGTTAACGTTTAGGGTTTCTTCAGCTTCAGGTTTGTTTTTTATTTCGGTTTGTTTGTAGTACTTATTAACCAGTAGAGTTCTGGTAAACGTGGGGTTTGTTCAGACGTGGTGCTCGGTAGAATGTCTCTGCCTGTCAGAGATTTTTTTTTTAACCGTCTGCTGGCTCTAACCAGTTCTTTGACTTCAGTGTCTGACACTTTCTTGCTGTATTTCATAAAAATGAAATGCTTCTCTCTCTTCTGCAGGAATCCGAATCTGGGAGCAAAGGCTGAATTGGCGGGGGACAAACACGTCACATATCTAGACATGAACACTAGACAGTCGCTGGTCGCTTTACTCAATGGAACCAGAAATAAAGCTGTGTAAGGTCAAACTACGGTACATATAAATGATTTATTTCACATTTGCATAAATGGTTAAATATTTATAGTCTATTTTCTCATTTCCAGGGTCATAGAGCATGTGTTTCCCTGCTTCATTCGAGCACCGAGTGACTCCAACGCCAAACCAATAGATCAGCTTTATAACGGTAATGTAGTGTTAGAGATCAGCTTTCTGCATTAATATCACCTGTAACCCGTACTCAAGAAGCTTGTGTCAAATGTCTGTACAGATGATGGTTATAAGAGCATTCTGTTGGACTTGGAGAGGTCTCGTAACAGCAGCGATCAGATTCAGGAGTGGTGGATCGTGGACCAGCCGTCGGCAGGGAAGATCCAGATGCGATCCGAGGCGAAGCTGGAGAAGAAGAGAGAGGCTGGACTGCAGCTTTACGTCTTCAGTGATAAAGTCAGTCCTCCCAGCCTGGGCTTCCTGGCAGGTTATGGGTGAGTCGCTGGAGACGGTCCCAAACACCTCTGAAAGGGGGAGGAAACCATTCGAATGCTAGTGTAGGATCATTCTTCCAAACAGGGTAGTCTTGGTCTTCTGGTCATAACATAAAAAGGTAGTCTTATGCCACGTCCACACGATGCCAGTGCATTCCCTATCCGATCATAAACACTGCGTCGGCGCAAGAAATATCAGCGTCCACACGAGACCACTAAAACCGACTGATAACGGTGTAGTTTATATGCCAGACCAGTATGGGGCGCTGTAATTCTGCCACCGATAATACACTATACTTAGAGAAGAAGACTTTGAGCATGCGTATTGTTGTTGCTGTTCAGTGTTGCCAGATTGCTAGTTACCTTTTGGTCACGTCCGATCGGAAAAAAATGCATTGGGCTGGTTGATAAAATTTGGGATGGTTTTTGATGCATAAAATCGCTCAACATTTTCATTATTTATAAGAGTACGCACTTTGGGCTGGTATTTTTTTAAATGGGAGGGTTTTAAGCTGTAGTTGCGCTGGAATCTTCAGTCCAATCTGGCAACACTGTTGCTGTCACGTGTGACGCAGCCGACGCGTGATGTGATGACGTCATCGGTAAACAAAAAATTACGGATTGGCCGTCCACACGATACCGCGAGGGTGTCGGATTCAGATCTATCCACTTTAGGACCCGGTATCAAAAGAGAGCGGATTCAGTCTCCCAAAACGCCGGATCCGTGTGGACGCAACGCCAATCCGATAAGAAATGTATGCGGATACAGTGATCCACGTCTCCGTGTGGACGGGGCCTTACCTGAATTTGACCAGTAAGACTGATTAGCCCTAGCTAACTGCTACGTGATCAGAATTGTCTCAACTTAGGATTTCTTTTTTTTTTTTTTATAAATTACAGGTTTTGTGTTGGTAAACTATGGAATCTTGTTTCAAATTAAATGAACAACAAAATAGAGTAATGCCTTGAGATACGAGCATAATACGTTCAAATTGCTCGTATCGCAAATCATTGTTTCCCATAAGAAATAATGGGATGGGGGGGGGGATTATAAATCATTATGGATTTATCTCTTACGGCCCTCTAAAAAAACTCCCTTATTAGTGCTAATAACAATAGAAATGCTCGAATGCTTGCTCGTATCTCAGAATACTCGTATGTCGGGACGCTCATGTCTCAAGGTATTACTGTAGTTATTTATTCTAATTTCATTAAAGATAAAGCAGCAAATAGAACAAATGAAAAGATACAAATAAAATAGTTTCAAGTTTTTCAGGAGTTCTATGAATCATGAAGCCCATCTCACTAATGTGTTAATAACTTTAAGCAGCAATGCACTCTTTTCCGATTGTTTGGTGGTTAAAGGGCGAATTTTGCAGGATAACACTTGTAACTTGTAACCTTCCTCGTCTCTTGCAGCATCATGGGCCTCTACGCATCCGTGGTGCTGGTGATCGGGAAGTTCGTTCGCGAGTTCTTCAGCGGCATCTCGCACTCCATCATGTTCGAAGAGCTCCCGTGCGTGGACCGCATCCTCAAACTCTGCACTGACATCTTCCTGGTGCGGGAGACGGGCGAGCTGGAGCTCGAGGAGGACCTCTACGCCAAACTGATCTTCCTCTACCGCTCACCAGAGACCATGATCAAATGGACGAGAGAGAAGACCAAATGAGATTTCTCGCAGGAAGCGTCCACGTCATTAGACTGTGAGAAACAAACGACCTACAATGTGACCTACAGTGTGTCCTGGTTGAGATTCAGACATTGAGAAACGACCTCAAACGGGAGATTGGTTAATCGTGCGCTGTGCAATATACTGTCCTGGAGGCTGGCTGTAAACTTGAACAAAGAAAAGAGACGGTGATTCAAAGACACAAAGCACTTTTTCCTTCAGAGAAAACTGAACCCGGAAGTGCTTGGGTTCTTCCCGACTACGCAATGTTCAGATGACGATCTATCCTAGCTTGATTTTTAGGAGGACTGAAGCGTTCTCAGGATCAGGGCTCTGTGCTGTGATTGTGGAGCATAAAGCACATCGTGGAAACCTGTTTGTCTGCCTATGTTTTTCTGCAATATTCACGGTGAAACGTCTAAAATATGCAAAAACAGAATCTCTTTATTGATTCACTGGCATTCTCAAATCATGCAATCACAGTAAACATAATTTAAGTCCTCATTAATACCAGAAATTGTTCCCTGCAATTTCAAAACACACCAACTAAAGCAAAACGAAGATAACGTAAGGCATTTCATGCATTTATATGCAAATCTCTGGATGCAAAGAGTAAATCGAGTCAAGAATGAATGAAAGAAGCTTGACATTACAAATACATTTTTCTCTTTGTTTGTTTGAGGCAGGCACTGTTATTCAAATCCCAGTCATATAATAGTGTCTAATTTAACAGAGGTCTGAAAAACGTTACACATATCGCATCAGATTAAGAGTAAAGGCTGTTTCTCAGGTTTGGATTTGCATGTAAACTCTTCAGAATATAACGATAAGTTATTATAATATAAATATACATGCTTGCCGAGTTCTGAAAGCATCTTAAAACACAAATACCTCCAGTATAGGAATATAATATTTTGAGATCTTGGTCATGCTTGCACTGAGGATGTTTAACAGAGTCCTCCAGCGTACTCGTCCTCGTCCTCCTGCACGGCTCCAGCGTCTCCACTCGCAGCGGCCGCGGCTTTCTTCTTCTTCCCTCCTCCAGGCACTTTCAGGCTGATGGCAAGCTTTGCATACTGTAGGACAGGTAAGACATCAGAAATGCTGGATAAAACCAGTGAGTCGTTGTGAAATCGACACACAACAGTCATCAAAACCGGCTAAATATCCCGCATAAACTCGACCTGCTAGTGTTAGTTAAAGAGCTCATTCAGGCCTTGTTTACGATTGATATTAAGAAGCGTTTTGGTCGACACTAAATACAGGGTCTAAGACATTTTGAGATTGTCCCCTTCCCCTCGAAGAAGTGGGTGAACGTGGACAAAAGAGATGGATTGAAACACCAGGTGTAAACGGGAGTGTGTCTCCATCGTCCACTTGTGATCCGACCGAATAAAACGCATCTTAAGACCAGGTTTGGAAGATATGGAAGCAAACACCTGGTTTCACTCTAAAGCTTTCCTGTAGCTCAAGCAGTAGAGCATTGGTGCTTGCAACACCAAGGTCATGGGTTCGATCGCAGGGAAAGCATATCAATGCGTTTCTTGAATGCAATACAAGTCGCTTTGGATAAAAGCATAAATGTAAAGGGTCGGAGCAAGGCAGAATATGACCTTGACTAACATTAGAGGAGGACTTAGGGAAATAAAATACAGAAGGATGGGAAACTGGAGACTTAATCTACTGTAAACTAGTTGTGATATTGATGCCATACCTGCCGCTTTCTGAGAAGTGTGAGTGAAACAAATTGGAGACGATGAGAAAAACAGAGATATTAACCCTGAAAACAACTACGGTGATTTTGCTCTATCAGACAATATGAGTAATCATAATAAAGTATAATATCCTTGCTTTATGTGCTTTTTTCAATACAAATGTAATTTACACATTTAGGCAAGGCAGGTGTTTTTTTCATGCACTGGTCAATTTTCTTTCTGACTGGTGGATATAAAACATTAAAATACACATTTAAATGTATATGCTATTGTATAACTTTATCCATTTGCATTTAGATTGCAACGCCTCTCATTAAAGACGAGGAGTTTGCGTCAGAAATCACTTTAGCAGATTCACACACACACACACACACTCACGTCGTTGTCCATGTATCTGAGCAGCGGTGAGGTACACACACGAGACACCAGCTCCTCATCCTGCTCGTCGTATCCCTGCAGCAGCTGCTCCATGGCGATGCAGTCCTCGCTCCCACTGAATCCTGGGATACTGTAGCTCTCTCTCACACACCGGTCCGCCGCCACATAGTCTGCTCTGTGCAGATGCACCAGCACTTGTGCGATGGTTTTCTGAGCACAAACACAACACACACTCTTCACTCACTGCAACGCAACTATAACACAGCGACATCTGAGCAACGAGACGCACCTTAAAACAGGTGGGATAATTCTCTATTTCCTTATACATGTTCTTCTCCTTCTGAAGCGACACAGCCGCTTCATCAAACCTGCAATCAGCATCACAACAACACAAAACACTCATTAAAAAGGAAAATCTAAAATATAGTTGCACAGAATCAGAGTCACTAAACGCTTGATAAATCGCAAAAAGCTGCTATTTTTAATATGAAGCAAAGTCTGAACTTTAAATTATGTTGATTTTATTAAGAAATAAATGTGTTTTGGCGCTCTTTAACACGTCATTTTCACTAGTTAAATGTAACCATAGACTGCCATTCATATTTAAGAAGCGACTTTCCAATTTCACATATCAGAAATTAAAATCCTATCATTTTTATCATCAGTAATAGTGTGGTTACTCTATAAATCATGTGACTTATTAGGAAAAAGTTAATAAAGAAAAACACACTCAGTGTTAACAGATGAGAGGGACGTTCACACACACACACACACACACACACACACACACACACACACACACACCCGTAAATGTGAGAAACATCTTACTTTTATTCCTTTACACTCACTACTCTCACAAAACACTTGAATTACATCAAATTTAACGTCCAACAACTGATATTTTGGTGAAATGAATATTTTTTGAATGGTCTCCCTCTGTACTGCATTTAACACACACCGTCAGAACGAGCCTTCATGTTATAAAATCGAAAGTTTTGCTCTGTCTCACACATGAAGCGCTGCAGCAAACGTTACGCTAGCGCATTAGCTGAAATGCTAGAAATGTTTTGGGCCGCTCACTCGGTTTCCTGCGCGATTTTTATATGCATTTTAACATAGAAATGCGTCACTCAGAGCAATAATTCAACATCCACATCCGTCGTCAAGGACTTTCATTATGGATTTTATCGATGGGTTGGTGCTTCCCTATATTTATCAGTTTTACTGAACCTGTTAGTGACATCTTTATTATTTAACGTACGTTTGAATGAACGCAAGTTATTGCAGTTTATTATCGTTTAAATGTTTATTCTTCAAAAAACTGGAGTAGAAACAATTCTGCTATTAAAAAATATATATTTGAGCGTGAATTATTTACATAACTGATCATTTATGTTCCGTTTGTGACCCTGAATTGTCATTTCGGTGAATCTCTAGCGATCAAAACACTTTACAGTAAGTTAACATGAACTAAGAATGAGAATTGCTGTAACAATGTTATTGTAAGTGGGGCGGCCTGCGAACTCCTTGTGAGACCTGAAGCTTCTGCTGATGAAACTGCAAACTAAACTTCACTAACATTTCTTCTATTGACTGCACTTCTGACTCCTGCTCTTCATTCAACACATCTGCTCCTCGGGTCTTATCCGTAAATCCCCTACAGGTTATATTAGTGATCAGTAACGCACTAAGAACAAACATAAAGACAGATGAAAGCTTTTCTAACATTAACAAATGCTGTAAAAAATATATTTCAGTATGTTAATAAATAAGATCTTATTGTAAAATATGGATACAAAACAAACAATGAAGCAACGGTTACTTCTGTTGTCTAACGAGAAGTCGCGAGGCTTTGCCGATGAGCTCCACCGCTTGCCGCAGTCGCTCCTCGTTCTGAGAAACAAACGAGAGAAACAGAGCGTTTGTTTGTTTCCGGCGGCTGAAGAGGAGTGTGTGTGAGCGAGACTGACCTCGAACACTCCTGCCGCCTGCTGGTACAGATGAACCGCTTTCGCCAGATCCAGAGGCTCGATCAACCTGCAACAACAGATCAGCAGCTGGTTTAGCGTCACGACGTCTACACACTCACGACTCATCCAACGCAGAGATCTGAGCGCGACACACACTTCCCCGCTCGGTCCAGGGCCATGGCGGCCGTGTCTGGAGTGCCGTTCTCCACGTACATCACGCTGGCCTTCTCGATGTACTGCACCGCCTCGGGTAATCTCTGCATGTCCTGTTACGGGAAACACACCGATCATTCATCGTTTACGCCACACACTCTTCCTCCATCATGAGATGATCAGGCGCTGATACACAGTAGTGCTTTAAACCGTTCAAACGTGACGAGACGAACGAGAGAAGGTGGAGCAGAACTGTGTGTGACTGAGTCAATCAATCACACACACACACACACACACACACGCACACACTCAAGTGCTCTCACACACACACGTACTCACACACTCAATCACACACACACACACTCACAATCAATCACTCTCTCACACACACACACACACACAATCACGCTCTCACACACTCACAATCAATCACTCTCTCACACACACACTCATAATCAATCACAAACACTCAATCACACACACACACACACACAATCACGCTCACACACACACACACACTCATAATCAATCACAAACACTCAATCACACACACACTCACGCTCTCACACACACTCACTCACAACAACAATCACACACACATACACACACTCTCACAAATCACACACTTGCCTTCACACACACTCAATCACACACACACACTCACAATCAATCACTCTCTCTCACACACACGCTCTCACACACACAATCACACTCTCAAGTGGTCTCTCACACACCCACAATCAAACACTCACACGCGCTCTCACACACACACACACACACACACACTCACAAACACAATCACACTCTTGCACGCACGTACTCACACACTCACGCTCACAACACACACTATATTACTCTTTCAGCAGAATAATTTAGTCAAAAGCAAAGACAGTTATATTCCAGAGCCACTGACCTTCAGCATCATCCCTGCCTGCTCAAAGGCCCTGCACACAGAGACACGTCAGAGACAAGCAGCAGCTCTCACACACACACACACACACACCTGCACTCAGCATAACGCATGTACTCACTTGGCAGCATGAAAAAGACTGAGCAACGAGTCAAGGATGAAGAAAGTGATTCTCAGATTAAACATAAATCTACACAGCATCAGCAGCAGGATCTGAAGGATACGACCGGTGGTTGGTGTGAGCCTCGGCCTCCAGCAGATACGCCTCTTTCGCCTGATCCAGCTGTTTGGCATTCTTGAAGGCAACAGCTGGAGAGGGAAGATCAAGATCATCATCATCATTCTCATTATTATTATTATTATTATTATTATCGTCATCATCATCATTATTATCATCATCATCATTTACGCGTGGATTCTGTCGCCCCCTGTAGGGCAAGATAAGCATTACAAGACCGCATTATAATTATCCATCAACAATAAACAAAGTATTTACATTAATATTTTGTCCAGTACAGCTTGATACAAATACAAACATCATCATCATTATTATTATTACCATTACCATTATCATTATTATTAGTAGTAATATAGCCGGTTTAAACGGCTCATCTCACCTGCTTTGGCATATTCTGATGCCGCACTGTCATAGTCGGGCTTCCACTTCATAAAGCTCGTCTTTAAACTCAATGCAATCAGAATATTTAATTAATTAGACACACATTCACCATCAGCTTCAATACTAAAGCAAAACAAGGGCTACAACTGTGACATCGAAGCCATTTCTCCATCATAAGAGACTTTAAACATGAATCTACAGTAACACTGGCGCGTTACTCACTATTTCTCAGCCTTGTCGATGTGCTCGTGAGCTTCATTGATTTTCTGCGCCATTGTTTACTAAATAAGCTCTTACACATTAACGAGTAATAATGATATTACTAATGAAAGACGGTTTGCTGCTGCTCGAAGCTTGTCACGTGATGACGACACTAACATTTACTTCCGGGCGACGAACAGATCGACGTCATCAGATATTCGTTTCTTTATTTTTATTCACTTATTGTTGTTGTTGATATTATGCGCTGTATGTGTTTATTTTTCTGTATGTTCCCTTATTCACACACAAAAAATATATATACATATATATATATAAACTGTAAAAGCAGCTCGACGCGTCACTGTTCTGCGGCGTTTATCGGCTCTGGAAACATGAAGAATGAGAGAAACGCATTTACATCTCAGGACTTTAGGCTCTCGAAAATAATCAACTTCCAAATAGAGTTAATAAATTGCAAAAATGAAGAATGAAAGAGTAACTCAAGCATATCCATGTGTAAACGCTAGGCGTGAGCGCGCAGTTTCTGTCGCCCCCTGTAGGGCAAGATAAGCATTACAAGACCGCATTGTAATTATCCATCAACAATAAAGAATATTTTGTCCAGTACAGCCTGATACAAATGTAGTAAGCTCATTGTCTATATTTAGGCAATCAAAAGCACTTCAAGCATGATATTTAATGTCACACTGCTTCAAATGTGTTCAAATTCATTTTTACTAAAGTATTGGAAAACTAAAAGTACAGTGTCCTTCCACATTTATGGCTTTTGGGTAACTTTACCGATGCTTTTGATGTACGTACAGTTCCAATAAAGGGTGTATGTACATATGCAAAAAATATACCAACAATTAAAAATACCAGTACATTACATCGTTGGCATTTCTTTAATAAACATTTGCCAAATGGGGGAAAAACATCTTCATACAAAAAAAAAAAAAAAAAAGACATCGTCGCTTATCTCCTCAAAAATCATTTAAATGTCTCTTTACTTTCAATTTTACAATGGCTATAGACAAGAGCTGGTGGGGAACTGGTGAGAAAACACAGCTTTGATCCGTTCACTTGTTCAGTAGATACACCAGTTCAATCGCACAAGTGCTACCAGTCATTCTGGAGTCTTTCTAAGGCCCTCCAGTGATTTTAACCTTGCGACAGAGATCATGATCATTCAACCATTAGGGGGGAAAAAAACCAGACTGAAGAAAGGAGAGAAAAAAAAAGAAAAGGAGAAAGAAAATGAATTTCATTACTGGTCATTTACATGTGCAGATACAGCACATTCTCCATTCACACCTTTGCTTGTTTCCACCTACTTTATTCAGTAGTGCAAAACATTGTAATACTAGTCTGTCCTTACGCAATTAAAGGAGACGCTAAGGTACAGGTCGTAAAAACACTTACCCTGGCACGGTAAATGCACACTCAAAAAAAGGTACAATTTTAATTTAAAAGACAGCAGTAGAATAGATTACAAAAATCAATTGGAGGGGAAAAACAAAAAAACAGCTCTATGAAATGGTATGAGAGGGAAATGCAAAAATTCCCATCCCAACAGTTCTTCCCTCCAGTTGTAACCCGAGTGCCCCCGAATTATTTAGAAATATTACAAATCAAGTTCTGAAAGCGTTTAGTGCTGGTTTGAGGGCAACTGTGTGTCTCTTAAAGTCTTCCTTTTCTGACGCATTCAACGTTTGTCACCTCCGTCCCAATCAAAAAGGGAGTCCTCTGCCCCGCAGTGCCGCCGTGTTCACATGGGGAACGTACCCGAGCGGAAGGGGTGGCGCCCCTGATTGGGACGGCGAAGTCCAGGCTTGGCCCGGAGGGGGAGGTGGGGGCCCGGGGCCGACGTGATTGTACTCAAAGCGATGGTCCTTGTCTCCGCTGAACACCATGCTGCCGCCTCCGGCGCCGGCTGCACTGGCAGCACCTCCGTGAGAGAAGGTGTCCGGGGCAAGAGAGGAGCGAGGGGGCATCCCACCCCCCATCATGTGGCCGAGGTAGCTGTCTGCGTAGCCTGCGTGAGGAAACGGCGGAGGGGGCCGGCTAAAGTCTGTCCCGTAACCGGGTCCTTCCGCTGGCCTAGGTGGGGGTGGATAATCCGGCTCCGGAGGCCTAGGAGCTTCTCCTGGGCCTGCGGAGGGCGGCAGAGCCGGTTTGGTCTCAGGGGCCTGCCGGTAGTCCAGGTCTGCGCAGGGAGGCGGTTCCGGAGGTTCTGGGGGTCTCTGGTCTGGCGGGAGAATGGATAGAGGCTCTAGAGGCCTGGAGGATGAGACACCCCCTTCAGACACTGCAAGAAACAACAGCAGAATCTCATTAGAGCTGCATTCCACTTTCCTACTACATTGAATTGACATTGAGACGGTAGCATGCGTGCGGAGATGACATTGATACGTAGCATGATTATAGTATGTATACGGAGATGATATTGCGACGGTAGCATGCGTGCGGAGATGACATTGAGACGTAGCAAGTACGCAGTGTCATCTCCGCGTACTTGCTACGTCTCAATGTCATCTCCGCGTACTTGCTGCCGTCTCAATATCATCTCCACACGCATGCTACAGTCTCATTGAAACGGCAGCAAGTACGCGGAGATGATATTTAAACGGCAGCAAGTACGCGGAGATGATATTGAGACGGCAGCAAGTACGCGGAGATGATATTGAGACGGCAGCAAGTACGCGGAGATGATATTGAGACGGCAGCAAGTACGCGGAGATGATATTGAAACGGCAGCAAGTACGCGGAGATGATATTGAAACGGCAGCATGTACGCGGAGATGATATTGAGATGGCAGCATAAATGCAGAGATGATATTGAGACGGTAGCATGCACGCGGAGATGATATTGAGACGGTAGCATGCACGCGGAGATGATATTGAGACGGTAGCATGCACGCGGAGATGATATTGAGACGGTAGCATGCACGCGGAGATGATATTGAGACGGGAGCATGCACGCGGAGATGATATTGAGACGGGAGCATGCACGCGGAGATGATATTGAGATGGGAGCATGCACGCGGAGATGATATTGAGACGGTAGCATGCACGCGGAGATGATATTGAGACGGGAGCATGCACGCGGAGATGATATTGAGACGGTAGCATGCACGCGGAGATGATATTGAGACGGTAGCATGCACGCGGAGATGATATTGAGACGGTAGCATGCACGCGGAGATGATATTGAGACGGGAGCATGCACGCGGAGATGATATTGAGACGGGAGCATGCACGCGGAGATGAGATTGAGACGGTAGCATGCACGCGGAGATGAGATTGAGACGGCAGCAAGTACGCGGAGATGAGATTGAGACTGCAGCATGCGGAGATGAGATTGAGACTGCAGCATGCGGAGATGATATTGAGACGGCAGCATGCACGCAGAGATGATATTGAGACGGTAGCATGCACGCGGAGATGATATTGAGACGGTAGCATGCACGCGGAGATGAGATTGAGACGGTAGCATGCACGCGGAGATGAGATTGAGACGGTAGCATGCACGCGGAGATGATATTGAGACGGTAGCATGCACGCGGAGATGAGATTGAGACTGCAGCATGCGGAGATGATATTGAGACGGTAGCATGCACGCGGAGATGATATTGAGACTGCAGCATGCATGCGGAGATGAGATTGAGACGGCAGCATGCATGCGGAGATGAGATTGAGACGGTAGCATGCATGCGGAGATGATATTGAGACGGTAGCATGCATGCGGAGATGATATTGAGACGGTAGCATGCATGCAGAGATTACGTGATGTTACCTGGAGATACGGGGCTGGGCTCAGGTGGCGGCTTGATCTCAGGTAGACCTGCTGCGTTTGAGATGACGCCCTCGGCGCCCTCAAACCCCATAATATCTCCTGTTGCACCCTGTTGGACTTTGAGAAGTTGAGCGAGGAACATGGTGACAGCAGTCTGTGTGGCTGCGGCCGAGGCCTCTCCGTCAGTCTTTCCCGGCTGCTGCGGGGTGGGTGGTGAGGGGGGCTTGGGCATGGGTGGGGTACGAGGCACTCCGCCTCCTGTTGGAGGCGGCTGAGGGGGTTTAGAAACCATGGGGAGTGGAGGTGGTTCTGGGGGTCTTTCAGACTCTAGTGGCCCAGGAGGCAAAGCCTTTGTCAGCTGCTGTAGCGTCTCTGGGTTCATCTTCGAACCCATGGTCTGGGCGAACTGGGCCGATCCCACCGGGCCACTTTTAGACTGAAAAAGGTTCAGAAGCACAGCCAGCTGTTCTTGTGTCAGTTGTGAGTTGGGAGCTTTGGGATCTAGAAGGAAAAGAACAGAGAAGCTTGAATGGGTTGCAAATGATTGGTTCTAAAGTACTAAATGAGACTCACTTGTTGCTTCAAAGAGAAATGGGCTGAGATGCAATTAAACTTGTAGCACTTTTTTTTTCTTGTGGTTATTTCTATGTCAGCTAAATTCCCATTAAATACTGCAAATAAATATTCCAAACAGAAAATGTGTAAATACTAGAGGCTGACTGATTTATCTGTTTTGCCAATTAACCGGCACCGATAGCGGATCGGTGAGACAATCGGTTATCAGCAAAAATCTAGTTGAAAAGTTGCTGGAATGGGTGAGAGGCTTCCGCCTGAATTATAAAGAACAAGAGCGGCCTCTAGAGGGCAAAATAAGAGCGGTCACAGAGCCTCGTGGAGTTCGTTTTGACACTTGAGGCTGCATGTAGAGCGCTGAAGACACGCATTTAAAACACAGCGGAAAGGTATACAGTATATCATGTCATTTTAAAGTAATTAATTTGTTGAGCTGCATTAGCAGAGAAAGAACAGCAGTATATAAGCTGTGTTTGCAGTCGAGTCTGAGAGAACGCAACATAGTAGAACCTCAAGCGGTTAAAACAATGAGACAAAAACACACAAATGTTTAATGTCACGACTGTTGCATTAGATTATATCCAGCTGATCACTTACGCATTCATTCACCGGCGAAGTTGCATATTTATAGCTAGTGGCGTGAGAAAGATAAACTTTCACGCTGCCGACGGAAACAAATCCTAAATGCATTAGATTTTAGTTCTATGTCTGCGATACATTAGTTACAGTTATTTTTGATTAGATAATCATCAAGTGTTCAAAACTAGAAATCAAATAAAATGAGAGACAATACATTTAATGCACCTGAATGCAATTTCATTGATTTGGCCTTTGTGCAGATTTTTAAAGACGAGCATCTTTAAGACTGTTTGGATTTATATGAAATGGCAAAACTTTACAGTAAGTGTAACTTCCATCCGTAACATTAAAGTTAATAAATGCTGTAGAAGTATTGCTCAATGTTAGTTTATTAATACGAATATACTTTTAATTTGAGTTTTACTTATTAAACTTAACGCACTATGAACTAGCATGCATGATAAAGGTACAACAGTATTGCTGCAATAATACATGCTGTGAAAATGCATAATGCATATATACAGTAGTGTTTTTTCTTATTTTTTGCATGTTTGTCACACTTAAATGCTTCAGATCATCAAATGTGAACATTCAAAGATAACACAAAATGCAGCTTTTAAATGAAGAGAAAACAAAACCCAAACCTACAAGGCCCTGTGTGATAAAGTGTTAATATGACTGGCAATAGGCGGTAGTATAACTAGCAGAGGATGAAGGTTTCTTACCCAGCAGGGTGGCAGTGGCGGCAGCACTCGGGCCTTTGTGTGCGCCGGCGGCAGGGAAGCCCTGAGGAGTGTTGCTGCGGCTGTCGTCCAGCCCCAGCTCCTTCCGGGGGGCTTTGGGGGCGCTCAGCTCCTCCGGCATCTGCTTCTGCCGCCGCCGCTTCTTACTCCACAATTCATGGCAATCCTGCCATAGAGGGAGACTAGAAAGAGAAGAAACAGAGGCACAGAGAATGAGGTGAACTACTGTGTGCAAAATTAAGCATTAACCCGGTTAAATGTATACACTATTTTCTATAGTTTAGTTCATAAATTTGAGTGGTTTAAAAATGTAAAAAAAAAGCATAGTACACCAAATCGAAAGTGCCCCTATTATGCCCTTTTAAAAGTTAAAAATTTTGATTTTTCCTTCTACCACAGGTTTACAAGCATCCAAGAAAAACTAATTTCTCTCAATTCACACGGCAGCATCAACTTTTTTTCCCCCTCACAGTGTCTGAAATGGTTATTTAAACCCCGCCCTTCAAAGAGACTTCTCTGTTCTGATTGGTCGACAGCTTACAGCACAGGTCAGAAACCAAACCCTTATCATGTCCAAGTCTTCATCCGAACAGGAACGATGGTGTGGGTTTTACCGTATAAATCTCAAATCAAAGTGGATTTGCATTGGCAGCATAAAACATGTTTTTGACACGAAAACATAAACCAAACTCTTCTAGTCTGAGCTACAGCTACAGTGCTTAAGGACGGGGCAAAGCAGATGTTACAGAATAAGAAAAGGGAATCTCTCGTACTCTGGCGGGGGCATCTTGGCTGGATCCACATCTTTGAGGAAGTCACTGTTGAGAGCTTGTTCTGCAGTGCAGCGTTTGCTTGGGTCCAACGCTAGCATATGGTCAAACAAATCCAGGGCCATCAGAGGAATACTGAAACATTAAAGTGAACAAAGGTATCACTGACATTGATGTTTACTGCAATATTATTAATTTTGCAAAATTATTTAATTTTTATATACAAGTGTCCCGAAATACGAGTATTCCGAGATACAAGCAGGTTTTTTTATATTATATACAAGTGTCCCTACATGCGAGTATTCTGAGATACGAGCAAGCCTTCGAGCATTTTGCTTTGAGATACGAGTAAACATTTGAGATACAAGCAGGTTTTTTTATATTATATACAAGTGTCCCTACATGCGAGTATTCTGAGATACGAGCAAGCCTTCGAGCATTTTGCTTTGAGATACGAGTAAACATTTGAGATACAAGCAGGTTTTTTTATATTATATACAAGTGTCCCTACATACGAGTATTCTGAGATACGAGTAAGCCTTCGAGCATTTTGCTTTGAGATACGAGTAAGTATTTGAGATACGAGCAGCTTACAGACGGCGACGCTAGAGGTGTTCAAGCACTCGGAGCAGCTCAAAAACTGGAAGTCTATCAGTTAAAGAATCATGGTAGCAGCAAATAAAGGTTATGAAGGCATCCTCATGAGGATGAATAGCTATAAAGCAGTACTCTAACTGATTTATGAGGCGACAGGCTTGTGTGACAGTTACTTTTGCTTTGATTCTCACGAGTTATAAAACGGATAAAGCATCCACTACATGTGCTGCAAATCCTGCTTGTAATGCATTAGCACTAAAAAGCTTCCTATATCAACAAGTGGGGAAATATTTGACTTCTGACCAGAAATAACATAGCAATTAAAATTGAGTTCTTGGGTGAAAACTTGAAGGCAATACAACAAACACATTCTAACATGCATCCTATATTCCTTTACCCATTGTAGTTGGATTCATTTCTGATTACTCACAAAGCGAACTCTTCCCTTAACCGTCGGCGGTACTGTTTCTTTGGTTTCATGGTGTTGAAGTAGGGCAGCTTGATCACGTCTGGCCACACGGCGGGGCAGGGGCTGCCGCAGATACGGCTGGATTGGGCACAGTTACACCGGGTCAGACTGCATTTCAAACATCTAACAGAGACGTTTACATTCTGACCATGTGATTACCTTATGAGCTCTAGCTGTGCCAGCTCCTGGTTGGCCTGAAAGATGGGCTTCTTCGTGAAAAGCTCTCCCAGAATGCACCTGTGTGACATGAAAGGTTAAAATTGGAGTGATTATGTTATAAACAGTAGGACTACATGATATTGGAAACAAAATTGAGATATTTAGCTATAAAAACACTCCAGAGGAGCATATTGACTGTTAATTATATGTCTGTTTGAATAAATTTGTCATGAAGAAGAGTGATTTTATAAAAACATTTAAGTTGTGTTAATTATTATATCGGGAAATAAACAGCAGTTGAATATGATGGTTGTTAGTTGTAACCACTAATATTACAGTAATGTGCCAAAAGAGAGGGTTCCCTGTATAACTTACAGCATTACTTAGGAGAGATTTGTTTTCTTGAGAAAAATCGAACTATTGGCGGATATATCGTTCTGAATAATTAGCGATCGGTGAACAATTCTATTTGAATTCAGTTTGAAATTATTTCTAGACATGGAAAAGCCAATCAATAATCTACACTTTAGTTTGCATAAGGCACATTACCAATGCTTTTGACAAACTTAGTATAAAAGCCATTATTTTTATTGCAAATTTTTAATTATATTAAAAAAAGGAAATGTATTGTAATATACTAATACTCTTATTTTACAGTATAACTTATAACTGTAAAATGACAACCATTTTATTTTTAAAATAGTTTAACAACCCTTATTTTAAACATCCAGCTTTCATTTTGATGGGCATGTATTTACTGGCATTTTCAGAATGAAACTCGCAAATAGCGACAAAAAGAGAAAATGGCAGTATTTTCTTTCCACTGAGTGCAAGCGGTTGTTAGAAGTAATTTATACTAAGATACTATTTGCACCTCATATACAGTAATGCCTTGAGATATGAGCGTCCCGACATACGAGCAAGCATTCGAGCATTTTTGCTTTGAGATACGAGTAAATATTTGAGATACGAGCAGCTAAAAAACACCAACGCTAGAGGTGTTCAATTACACTTCACGTGTTCGTTGATTTCCATTCGCATCTCTCATGAGTCTTCCTGTGGTGTATTTTATATACATTTATGGTGTAATTGCATATGATCTCCACTAGAGGCAGCTTGGTTTTACAGCGGGAGGTTACCGGGGGCGACGAGTGATTCACCAGTATTAAGCTGGGAGCAGCACAAGTTATGAGTGTTCAATAATAATAAATATGAGCTTCTGAGGCGATCCAATACACAACACGGGAAGAAACACTACTATGGATGTTATTTCGATATATCGTTCAGCCCTGACTGACAGAAGGCAGCCTTACCCGCAGCTCCACACATCGATGGCGGGCGTGTACCTCTCTTCTCCTAGCAGCAGCTCGGGTGGGCGGTACCACAGAGTGATCACCTTATTGGTGTAGGGTCGACTGGAGAACGACAAGACAAATCAGTTCACGCAAATCATAACAGCTTGCTGGATCGAGTCAGGATGATACGTACCTCTCTTCAGAGTTGTACAGACGAGCCAATCCGAAATCTGCCAGCTTGATCTGACCCCTGCAAGACAGCACACATTTACACACAAGTTACAGTGAGAGTCTGTTCACAATGATTTGGACTAATGCTAGCACATATCTGAGGGTGTTGATGCCATGCTTGAGTCAAAGTAGTCGTGGACAAATATTATGTCAAAAATTAAATAAACTAGAAATTAATGAACAAAGCTTTATTGACAATCTGAAAATTAACACGTGCCTTGTTCTGTCACCTTCATAAAACTATACACACCAAGCAGCTCATCTACACCCGTGTCATGATTTCATGTTGCCTTTGGTTCACTTGAAAGTGTGCAAGTTTGTTTTGGTTAAGCCGAAATTCTTATGAAATGCTACCAGACCCTAACAGTACAAATTTATGCATCAATCAGATGTTATACAGTAACGCCTTGAGATACGAGCAAGCCTTTTAGCATTTGTGCTTTGAGATACGAGTAAATATTTGAGATACGAGCAAGCCTTTGAACTTTTTGCTTTGAGATACGAGTAAATATTTGAGATACGAGCAGCTTACAGACGCTGACGCTAGAGGTGTTCAAGCACTCGGAGCAGCTCAAGCTCCTCATTTATGGGTAATTGCATATGATCTCCACTAGAGGCAGCTTGGTTTTACAGCGGGAGGTTACCGGGGGCGACGAGTGATTCACCAGTATTAAGCTGGGAGCAGCACGAGTTATGTGCGTTTAATAATAATAAATATGAGCTTCTGAGGCGATCCAATACACAACACCGGAAAAGATTAATTTTTTTTCTGTTATTTCTTATGGGGAAAAATTATTTGAGATACGAGCAACTTGAGTTACGAGCTCCATCCTGAAACGGATTATGCTCGTATCTCATGGTATTACTGTATTTGTTATAATATGAAGTTATAATGAAAACTTGGTCCACAACCAAGTATGGTTCTGCACTGACTTGTTATTGAGCAAGATGTTGGAGCACTTGATGTCCCTGTGCAGGAAGTTCTTCTTGTGGCAGTAATCCAGTCCTTCCAGCAGCTGCCTCATGAAAGACTTGATGTGGCTCTCGTTGAAGTGCACGAGGCCCGACTCCAGGAGGCCCATCAGGTCGTGGTCCATGTACTCAAACACCAGGTAAAATGCCCCTTCGAGATGAAAACACATTCATCACGCCAACAGCAAGAGGAAAAACCTCAGATAAAGAACAGGTCATTTCCAATACCTTTGTCGTTCTTGAAGTCTAAGGCATCTTCTTTGTCGGTGACGATCTCCTTCATGTTGATGATGCTCTTGTGGTTGAGCTGCCGCAAGATCTTGATCTCCCTGATGGCCGTGATGGGGAATCCCTCCTTCTCGTTGTCCAAACGGACCTTCTTTAGGGCCACCAACTCAGCTGAACAAGCAAGACCAGAAAGATGTATTAGCTTCATGATGAGATTAACGATCTCTGACTGCATTAGCATACAAATTACAATCAAAGGTCACAGTGACCTTGAGCACAAAGGACTACAATTGTATTGTCAGTGCATGTATAGACTAGGGCTGCACAACATTGAGGAAAAACAACAAACATGTGTATGTATATATATAAATAAGAGTTTATTTAAATGGCAAAATCCTTTTTTTAGGGCCGATTGATTTAAGGAGCATCTTTGTAATAAAAATATTGTTTATAGTTGAAAATAAAAATACTTTTTTCTTGTAATATACAATATAGTCTATAGTTGTTCTACTTCATAGTTTCATTGATTCAATGAGTTCTATAGGACCTCTTGAGATTATAATTAACAATTTATACCATTTAGGATATTTAAGACTTTGCATGGCTTTAATAATAAATGTTATTTGTAGTGCGCCTTTCTTAAACCAAAAGCGCAGATTACAATACGAAATTGCAAAACAACAAGAACAATAAATAAAACAACAAAGAAAGTAAAAATACACATGTAAATGCAAGTGAAAAAATAAATACACAAGTTAAACATTAAAAACTTGTGTGTTTTGAGACACTGCGTAAAACAATCCAGAGAGCTTGCATTTCTAATTGTTCATTATTTGTGAAATCTAGTGAAAACTGTTCCAAAGTAAATGCATTCCCGCGATTTTGGACAAATTCGATATGACCAAAATGAAGGACAATAAAAACAAAATAAGACATTTATAGTAATAAGATTATCGCACTGTAAAATAAAACAAATAGTAATATCTACGCCTTGGTTTCTTCATTGCCAAACACTAACCCATCAGCTTTTATTTTAATGGGCTGCCAGAAACGACTTAATTGCACCAATCGCAATATCGATTTAATCTCAAAACATGGTGCAGTTGAGAACATCCTTACCCGTGTCTTTGTCCTTGGCTTTGTACACCTGCCCATAAGTGCCTTCCCCAGTGATCCCAATGATTTCAAACTTATCCACACACCGCTTTCCCCAGTCTATCTCCGTTTCCTTGATCTCTCCGAAGCGCGGGCCACAGATCCTGCAACACAACCAAAGATGGAGACTCTAGCATTGGCTACAGAGAAACTGTGCGAGGATGACGTAGAAGAGACGGTTTGATAACATACTTCGGTCTCTTCTGGTCTCTCATCCGCGGGACGGGCATCTTCTTGTCATCCGGCGGGCTGTGGGGTGAACCGAGGGTGACGCCCGGGAGCTCTGGGGGGAGAGGGAGGTCCGAGAGGAGCTGGCGGGCTTTCTTTTCTGGTTTGTAGTTCTTCTTTCCAGTGGTTACCGAAGAGTCTTTCAAGCTACTGATATTAAAGGAAGCCATCAGTGAAACGATCAAAGACAATGCAATATAAACCGTCTATCATTAGAGAGTAAGTTATTGACATGTTAGAGCGATAAAGATATGCATGAATGAGAAAAAGAGCAGAGAGTTAAAATAACTAGTGTATCTTTAATAATACATGTATATGTCATTCATACAGGGAAGATCAAGCAACTGCTTATTGATTATTCAACTTCTGAAGGATTTCTTACTCCATTAAACCTACTACACCCTACTGCTTTTTGATTTTTAACGCAACCCAAGCTTCTGTGGCCATTTTCATGATAAAAACACAAGGTAAACTATCAGGTTTAACTTATTTTTGCGAAAACTTTGGTTAAATTTCATGCAAAGGGTTAACAATCAAACAAGGTTCCTCACAGCAAAATTTTACAAAAAAGCTTCAATTTTTACCAAGTAAACATACGGACGGATCTTCTAATGTTGAAAATCCTGCGATAGACTATTCAGCATTATTGCATTTGTCCCTTTCATTTATAATATTTTTAATTCTTATTTTAAATAAATCACAGCGAAATCAATTTAATATTGTTATATTTTATAATCAGTAGAGCATTGGTGCTTGCAACGCCAAGGTCATGGGTTCGATCCCGGGGAAAGCAAGAACTGATTCAATGGGTTTCTTGAATGCAATGTAAGTCGCTTTGGATAAAAGAATAAATGTAAATATTGTGAAATAAAGAGTGGAACTCACTCAACGGTAAAAAGAGAAGAATTTCTAAAACAAACCTGTCGCTTCCATCCACGTGATCCAGGTTGTTGGGTGCCGGTGGAAGGGAGGCTACAACCGGAGCAGCTGCTTTCTCTCGCTCCTTCTCTTTAACCTGCACGAACGGTCCTGCTTTCTTTTTGTCCTCCTTTCCTTTGGCGTCTCTGCTGGGCTGCGAGGCGTCCGAGCTCCTCTTGGCGGGTCGATCCGCGGGAGACTGCGGTTGGCTCGACACTGGCGTTCTGGGGCCTTTCTCGGGCACAGGAGGCGGCGAGGGCGGTCGGGTCTTCTTGGGTGCGTGGTTTGCGACGGGGCTGGGCGGAGGCGCGATGGAGGAGGATGAGGAGCCCTTGGTCGGGGTGGAGGCGTTGCTGGAGTTTTTGACGCGGGCGGCTTCCGCAGCTTTAGCTTTCTTCTGCTTACTGAGCTCGGCGGCCAGGCTGCTCTTCAGGGTCAGCGTGCTGGGCGAGAGGCTGGAGGGGCGGCTGCGCGACCGCGAGTGGCGGTGGCGGCTGCGCGAGCGGGAGTGACGCGTGGACTGGTACGGGCTCCTGCTGCGCGACTTCCCCGTCCGCCTGAGTTAAAGTAAGATGAAACGGGTTACGTCAACAAACAATGACATTTCCATCACGACCGACTCGCTCTCACGTCATTCCAGACACAAAAAACTTTAGTTCATCTTTGAAACACAAATTAAAATGAATTGAAAATGCCTGAAAATCCAGGAAACCAAAACGTAAGATTCTTAAAATGGGCCGTAAAATTAATCCCTATGAAAAGAGCGGTTTGATCAAAGTCTTGTTTATTAATAAAAGGGTGAAATTAAATCGGTTCGTTATATGAAGCTTCACGAGACTTGTAATAAACTGCTTGATCCATATGGATTCACTTGATGATATTTTCAGTTCTGGTTTTGACAGAAACCTCTAGGCTTTTGTTTAAAATCTTAATTTGCGTTGAATAGATTAACCAACATGGAACGATCAATTTCCAGTTTTGAGTGAATCATCTCTTGCAAAGAAAACAGTGACTAAGAAAGCACCGTAAATGTGAGGAGGAAGTGGTTTTCTAAAGTCATGCATTAGAATTGTGTAACAGAGGAGCGAAATTGTTGGGATTCCTTTCAGAAGCATTTTTCCCAGCCGATGAACAATAAAAACAACGACAGGCGATCAGAATCCACCCGACTTTACAATTTAAACCGGTAAATACAATAAATGCATTTTTGCCTTTGGTATTCAATCAACTTGAAGAGTGAATAATAAAAAACAAGTAACAGACGTATGCATTGCTAAAATCATTGTTTTTTCCTCCCACTAATCACTCAAAATGGAAAACATTAGCCGTTTATCTGAAGTTTTCTCCCGTTCAAAGCAAACTTTGGGTT
>JAWRVZ010000020.1:3900000-3902500 GCA_037043235.1 Rhodeus uyekii | reverse complement strand
TCAATTACACGCACACACACATTCACTCACACACACACACTCACTCTCTCTCTCACACAGACACACACACGCATTCACTCACACACACACACACAATCACTCTCTCACACACACACACACACACACTCACTCTCTCTCTCACACACACACACACACACTCACTCACACACTCTCTCTCAATTACACGCACAGACACACTCACACTCTCTCATACACGTACGCACACACTCTCACTCACACTCTCTCTCAATTACACGCACAGACACACTCACACTCTCAATTACACGCACAGACACACACACACTCAATTACACGCACACACACACACTCACACGCACAGACACACACACTCAAAACGACTCCTGATTACAAAACACGAGGACAGGAAACGGGTCAGTCAACACATGGGAAACAAAGTAACGCGTTACTTTACTAGTTACATGGTAGAGTGATCTGATTAGGTAACAGGAGTAACTCGTTCCCCCTCTCTCTCTCACCTGGTGTCCGGGCTGGGGCTCAGGGACTTCCGGTAGGGGCTCCGGGAGCGGCGGCTGAACTCGCCCGGCTCGTAGGGCCCGTAGCTCGGGGAGCGGCGCCAGTACGGGCTGGTCGAGCGCTTCCTCTTGCTGCTCGAGTACGCGCTCGGGGATTTGGACACGTTATAGGCGCCGTACAGCTCCGGCTCCCGGCCGCAGTAGGAGGCGCTGGGGGACAGCCTGCGGGGGCTCCTGCGGGAGATGAACGGGTAGGTGGTGTTCGGGGACTGGTATCCATACGGGTACGAGTAGGGACTGTCCGTTGCTTTGAAGCTCGGGCTGCTCCTCCGGTAGGCCCGGAGCTCCTCCCGCTCGTCCCGGTAGGCTTGCGGCGGTTCCCTATACGCAGAAGGGGGGTCCTTCTCGGGTTTAGACTTGCTTTTGTGCCGCTTCGACTCCTTTTTGTCCACTTGGGACGCGGCTGAAGGCTTCCTGCCGTTGCTGTCGTGGTTTCGGACGTCCTGCTCCCGGTTGGCCCGGTTCCGCTTCACGTCCCTCTCCTGCCGGCCCTTGAGCGGCGGCGGCGCGTCTCTCCGGCGCGAGGACGCGTTGTGCTCGCGCCCGCCTGGCGTGGACGCGCTCCCGGGCTCCGGCGTGTCGGTTCTGGGCGACGGGCTGCCGGAGAAGCGCTCGGACTGCGAGCTCACATCGTCGTACTCCACTAAAGTCCGCAGGTCGCCGTCGCATCCCGCCTCCTCCTGCGGCTCCCGCTGCTCCCACGGCGGCGGCTGCTTCTCCCGGGCGTGCTTATGCTTCTTCCTCCGGGAAGAGGACGAGGAGGAGCGGCCTTTCTCCCGGTGCTTCTCCCGATGACTCCTGCTCCTCCTCGCGTCCCGCTGGCTCCTCTGCGGCGGCGGGCTTCTCCCTCGGCCCTCTCTGGGAATGATCTCCGGGTTAGGCATTTAATATCCCACTTTTATCCACTCGTGTTTCAGCGCAAACAAAGCAGAGCATCTGCGGCCGCTGTAAGCGCAGGACACGCCGCTCACACCGCGACCCTTCCCGTCCCGATCACCGCCGATCCGGCGCATCCGAACATCCCGCCGCGGGGAAATCCTGGGAAAGGCTCGGAAATCCTCCACAAAACCTCGAGTTATAATCCAGTTCCGCGCGGATGGGGAAAATCCTGCGTTAGCAGCCTGTGCTAACTTAGCAAACCAGCCGCACAACAGCCTCTAAATAAACCTCCATTACTCGTCCTCCGGGTGAGGGGTTAAAAACGGGTTGTTTTGAGTGCCTGGTGAGGTTTCGGAAGGGAATATCCCATGGGAAATGTCAGGTAAATCCACACATTCTCATGCGGGGTTGAAACTTCTGGTCGCTCTCTCACACAGACTCACTAACACGGAAGTAGCGCCGCATGCGGGATCAGCGCGGAGTTCAGCGCGGCAGATTCGACACGACTCACGCAAACATCCACTCGGTTTAGTCCAAAGAGACGCGATTTGGGAGTATTTTTTATCTAAACAGAATCTCAATAAAAATAAGAAATAAATCAGTGGGTGCTGGCACTACACGAAGCTGTGGTCATTCAGTGTTGCAAAAACAAAAGTAGCGAATCAGCCGCGTTACTAGGCCTTTGCTCGCCGAGGCCTTCAATCAGAGTAGATTTGCTCAAGCACTGGCATTTATTAACTCCTAAATCTCGCACACATGTGCCGCTGGCAGCAGAGGGCGCCACCACGTGCCTCCTCATGGACACGTGAGGCCCTTTAATCCACGCAACAGTTGAGACATTAACCTGTTATCGTTTTGCTTTACAATAACAGGCCAGTTGGAGATTAATTGGCGGATCTAGTGCATATATATGTGTGAAAGTTTAACTTTCCTTCACCAACAAAAACTACAAATCTGAAGTCATTATTGATTGAAACTCAATCGTTGAAGGTCAGCAGCAAGTATTGTCGATAAAGAGATTAAATGCACATAAATATGTTTGTTTAATAGTTGATTGTGGGAGTTTT
>JAWRVZ010000020.1:3792500-3897500 GCA_037043235.1 Rhodeus uyekii | reverse complement strand
AGAGCTGGGATTATTTAGTGTGAGTTTAATTGCATCTTTACACTGAATTTTGACGAGGCAAAGCGGTCTCTGAGACACAGTTAAGGACTGACTCTTAACGCTCAGAAAACAGTGTAAAGAAGCAACGCTACATAAAAAACGACTCACAAATACATAGTTGTAATATATGTTAAACATACACTACAAAGGTGGCACAGAGGCGCACAGAAGTGGCATTTAGGTGTGTTTACACACCGTTTAATGCTGTTCAGAGGTGGTGTAAATGCATTTACATGGCAATTGTAACTGGATGCTTTAGGCGTCTTTATACGGCTGAGATAAGCTTCTCTGTGTCTGCTCAAAATTCAGTGTATTCAAGACACATTACAGTTACAATTGCTGTGTAAATGCATGTATGCCACCTCTGAGCAGCATCAAACCGACTGTGTAAAGACAATAAAACGTCACTTCAGCAGTGCCTTTGTGCCGCATAAGACATCTGGCATACAGAAGCATTTTCTTTCCACTAAAAAAAGCATTCAGACACATAGTACTGAATATATACCGTAAATAATAAAAGCACAAATAAATTAGAAAAATTTATTTTTTGAAACGGCCGAAGCTTTCACATTAACAATACATATTTAAAAAAGCAGAAACAGCAAACTGGAAAAAAACAACAACAGCAAACACTGGATTTACATCAAGATGACAGTATTTCTCCAGAACCGCGAGTGCATGAGCCGCTCAAATCGACACGCTTTGGGTTTTCACATCGCATATGAAAAGCAAAAGATTGTCATCGTACTGGCGTACATTTGGTTCCTGTTCTTCTAGCTGCCTCTCTAACTCTGAAATGATCCGACACTAAAGGGACGGGAGGATGAGGGTCACATTCACAGCGGACATCAAGGCATCAGGAAGTCAAGTACACACAATCACTCAGCCAGACCAACTCATGTCACACACCGGCTCTGACAATTACTAACTGCTCAACATAAAGCTTTACATTTTTTCAAAAGCCCAATAACTATCTCAGCTCTTGCATTGTCAGTTTTTAAGCCTCCTCAATTCAAGACTGTTTAAATAGAGTTATGTGATGTAAATAAATGGGTTTATCCAGTGTTAAATGAATAGCACTCACTCATTTTAGCTTCGCGGCTGACTTCAGACCGTTTTAACATCCTTTTCAGGCGATCCAAACACAACTTGATTGACAGGTCAGGGCTTACAAATGCAATGATTGACATGGATTCTCAAACACTTTGGGTCAGTGAGGTTTTATTTAATCTTCTGTTCAGCATTCATTATTCTGATAGTAAAGACATTAACGTTGCAAAAAAAGATGTCGGTTGTTCTTTTGAACTTTCTATTCTTGAGAGAATACGGAAAAATTAAATCAGTTTCCACAAGAATATGTAGAATAATCATAAATGTTTGTTGAGCAGCAAATCAACATATTAGAATGATTTTTGAATGGTCATGTGACACTGAAAGTACAGCTTTAATCACAGGAATAAATGACACTTTACTATATATTCACATAGAAAACAGCTGTTTTACACTGATATAATATTACACTGTTTTACTGTATTTATCATCTAATAAATTCAGCTTTAATCACAGGAATAAATGACACTTTACTATATATTCACATAGAAAACAGCTGTTTTACACTGATATAATATTACACTGTTTTACTGTATTTATCATCTAATAAATTCAGCTTTAATCACAGGAATAAATGACACTTTACTATATATTCACATAGAAAACAGCTGTTTTACACTGATATAATATTACACTGTTTTACTGTATTTATCATCAGACTTGCGGAGCAGAAGAGACAAAACCCTTATATCATTGACATTTTGACTGACCCAAAGTGATTGAAACAACATTTCCGGCACTTTTTTCACCTGAATTAGTGCAGCCCGTTTGATATCGGATCCCTCAAGACTGATGTTAAAACACGTGGTGGCCTGGAAACTCAAAGCAAATCTGATACATGAATAAAAGGTACAGTAATACCTTGAGGTATGAGCATCCAGACAAGTATTGTGAGATACGAGCAAGCCTTCCAGCAAAATTTTTGCTTTGAGATAAGAGTAAATATTTGAGATACGAGTAAATATTTGAGATACGAGCAGCTTACAGACGCTGACGCTAGAGGTGTTCAAGCACTCGGAGCAGCTCAAGCTCCTCATTTATGGGTAATTGCATATGATCTCCACTAGAGGCAGCTTGGTTTTACAGCGGGAGGTTACCGGGGGCGACGAGTGATTCACGAGTATTAAGCTGGGAGCAGCACGAGTTATGAGTGTTCAATAATAATAAATATGAGCTTCTGAGTCGATCCAATACACAACACGGGAAGAAACACTACACTTCTGTATTGTGTTTGCATTATCTACGTTATCCCTCCTCCTCCTCCTCCTCCTCCGCACATACCTCCATTAGCCGCTGCTATATTGTCTATATACTATAATTTGTGTGTGTGTGTCTCTATAGCAATTAAAAACATGTTATTAGCACTATTAAGGGAGTTTTTTAGAGGGCCGGAACGGATACATTTTTCCCTGTTATTTCTTATGGGAAAAATGATTTTAGATACGAGCAATTCGAGTTACGAGCTCGTCCTGGAACGGATTATGCTCGTATCTCAAGGTATTACTGTATATAAAAAAAAGAAGCAGCTCTTGCTCAGGAAGTTTGGAGAAGTCCAGCAGCGTCCAGTGCTTTTGGACATTATGACTGATATGACACAACAGAGACTCCACTGCATGACTCTAAGAACTGCGCTGTCTCAGACTGTCCCGGTCCTTCATCCAAGCAACAGCCCGACATCTGACACACAAACACCAGGAAACATCGCAGAGGAGGATTATTAGAACAGGGCGAAAATACAGAACATACAGGTACATCAATGCAAAAGAGAAAGAGAAAAGGATCACAGAGACTATAAAATGCAACATCTTTCGCGGATTCGTTTGGCCAGACTTTTCCTCTTCTTCTTTCCGTTCTTTTCCTTGCTGTCCTCCATCTTCCTCGCACGGATTTCCCTCATGAGGTCAAAGAAAACCTGCAAATCAAGACAGAGCATCTTGGAAAATGTATCAATTAAAAGCAATGCAAAACTGCTTGTACGATCAATAAAAAATAGTTTGAAGTCATAAAACGCTCTTCACAATCCATTACCTCAACGACATGACAAATTTCAAAGTGCAACAGAATATTTAATGAGAGGAAGACATTACTATAAAAGCTGGTGCTTGCAACGCCAAGGTGTCAAAAATGTCAATGTGTTTCTTGAATGCAATGCAAGTCACAAATTAATAAGAATTTTACCGTTTCATTTGAGAAAAACTACGGTCATATAAATACTAAAGGGTCTTTACGGCGTCTTTATTTATTATTAACACCAAATTTTCTTCCATGTTTTAATTTCAACAGTAAATCTCTGTTGTGCAGCACTTTGTTTGACAAAACACTTAATTTGATGAATTAAATGATTTTTTTATGCCATTTGATTGCCAGAAAAATTCAAATACACAAGAAAAATGATTTAATTACACATGCTTATGATCAATAAAATTGTATTAAATAATTAAAATAGAATCCAGAAAACATAAAACTTAGAATTTAGAAAAAAAAGAAAAAAAAAAGATTTCATAATTAATTAGACAATTTTTGGTTACTAAAATTCAAATGTAACCATTAAAATAAAATAAACAATAAAAAGAAAAAACAGAATCCAGGAAAATTAAAATGAAAAATTCAGAATTTGGAAAATACTCAAACGGAACCTGGGGAAAAATAAAACTGATTTCATAGACCCTACTAAACCAGTCAAGATCCCAGCACAAAAACATAGGGTCTAATTATCGTTTTTTTGACAAAATTCCAGAAATTATCCAAAAGATATAATTTTTTGTCAATAGTCTACAATCTATAGCAGTTCCCCAGCACTGACCTTGTCTACGTTGGCCCGGGTCTTAGCAGACGTCTCCACGTAACACACGCCCCACTGATCCGCTCGGGCTTTGGCCTCGTCCGCGCTCACCTGTCTCCGGTCCTCCAGATCTGACTTATTTCCCACCAACAGGAAAGGGACGTTCTCATCTTCCTTCACCCGCAGAATCTGCTCTCTGAGTGCAGAGTATTGTTTCTGTCAAATATAACTCTACTGGAAATCAATATCCATTAAAGCAGTCAAACACATACATACATATATATATATGTATATATACACAGTGATACCTTGGTATACGAGCAAATCGGTGTACGAGCATGGGGGGGTCGAATCGTATCGGTGTACGAGAAAAATTTTACCCACACCCACGCGCATGTTTTGTGTGGAAGCTCAGCATGGTCTGCGCATTTTTACAGGAAATATCCTAATGACAGCCTCTCATAACACAGTCACGGGGTTCCAACCCCTTTATCAGCCCTTCACTCATTCATTCTCTCAGCTTAGCTTGGTTTGGCTGCATCATTCACCACAGTGATACTTTTATAAGTGATTTACAGCGGTTTTACCTCCTGTTGTAACATTAATTAATTGTGATCGCTATTGTTCACGTAGTGAAATATACACGTACAGTACCTCTAAGCAGTAACTGTCACGGTTCATGAATTCATTGTCTAGTTCTGTCTGTGCGTGTGTGTGTGAGAGAGAGACACACACCTCATTCTCATATCATCTGCCTATTTAGTTCACTTCTCTCCACTCTTCTTTTGTCCAGTCCTTCGTTCGCGGCCCCAGCGCGCATTCCTTCGGCTCCCATGTGTGATACACCTCTGGATTATCACTTCGTTTGTTTTCTGCACTATTATAATAAATTCACTCATTTGCACTTGAATCCTTGCTTTCCCCGCTCCCCCCTCCTCTCTCTCCTCCATGCAGGCTGCTCAAACCTGAAGTGCATTACAGTAAATTGTCATGTATTTTTTTATAGTTTAATCGTCAATTATTAATTAGTATTTATATGAGATCTTAATGGTTATAATTTTAACTGTAATTAATAGGGTAAAACCAAAAAAATATTTAAAATGGGCATTTATGGTGGTGTGGAACGAATTAATTGATTTTTAGTGCATTCTTATGGGGAAACTTGTTTTGGTGTACGAGCATTTTGGTTTACGAGCTCGCTCTTGGAACGAATTAAACTCGTAAACCGAGGTATTACTGTATATATATATATATATATATATATATATATATATATATATATATATATATATATATATATATACACACACACACACACACACACACACAGTAATACCTTGAGATACGAGCATAATGCGTTCCAGGACTGAGCTTGTAACTTGAATTGCTCATATCTCAAATCATTCCTCATATTTATTATTATTGAACACTCATAACTCGTGCTGCTCACAGCTTAATACTCATGAATCACTCGTCGCCCCCGGTAACCTCCCGCTGTAAAACCAAGCTGCCTCTAGTGGAGATCATATGCAATTACCCCATAAATGTATATAACACACACCAGAGGAAGACTCGCGGGAGAAGCTTTGGGAAGTCACCGAACACGTGAACTGAAGGAGTGAGGCGGCTTGAGTGCTCGAACACCTCTAGCGTCGGTGTCTCTCGACTGCTCGTATCTCAAATATTTACTCGTATCTCAAAGCAAAAAATGCTCAAAGGCTTGCTCGTATGTCGGGACGCTCGTATCTCAAGTTATTACTGCATATAGTTAATGCACTGTTAGCTAACATAAGCATTTTTATTAGACAACATTAACAAAGGTTAACACTGTAAAATATATTGCTCTTTTTTTGTTATACACACGTCATTTTGTTTTGTATACAAGTGAACACATTAACTAATCTTAACAACTGAGACCTTATAGTAAAGTGTTACCAATAAACTAAAGTAGACTAGTTGGACAACTAGCATAACTGAGCGTGTGAACCAACCCGAACACAATCAGACAAAAAGATCAGCGCATAAACAAGAGCAAACATCAATTCAAGAGCAACAGTTTAAGTCTAAAATCAATACAGCTCTTTTAAATAAACTCAAGAGCTGTAAATCACCTGAAATCAGCAGTTGCAGCAAACGATTCTAATTCAGTGATGGAGAAGACGCAGAGGAATCCCTCCCCGCTGCGGAAGTAGTTATCCCGGATAGCCGCATAGTCCTCCTGACCGGCTGTGTCCAGAATGTCTATCTGCACTTCCTCCCCGTCCAGAACCACCTTCTTCCTGTAGCTGTCGGCTTTCGTGGGCTCATAGTCTTCAACAAACTGAGCAAAAGAAGACGCGTAAAGGTGTTTACATGTGGCCAAATCAGCAGAAGTCGCTTTATTTAAACAGTAAAAAGGAGCATTGGAGGGTCTCAGCAAATGTTCAAGTAGTAAAATGACCTTACTCTAATGTTGCTGCCAGATTCTGTTCGCAAACTAACTAGAGACTCTTTTGTAACATGAAAGCCTCCTCACCTCATCGTACATGAACTGCAAGGTTAAAGCTGACTTTCCCACGCCGCCGCTGCCAACCATGATCACCTTGTGCAGCGCCAGTGAGTTCTGCCCCTTGGGCTTGGCTGCGGCCATGCTATCGGCTGCTGTCTGGGCGGGACCGAGAGGAAGGTCGTGAGGTTTGTAGGTCGGGTCGGGGAGGTGGTGCAGGAGCAGGAGGTCACTGAAGTGAAGGGTCAAGGTCGGAGTGCGTTCGAGAGAAGACCATGAACCGCCCCGTGTGCACCTGCAGGAGACCAAAAACACACACACTTCCTGTTCAGCTTTAACAGCTCATCCGAGAAAGCAAGACGCTAACCTTACAGACCCGTCTTAAGCATTTGAATGTCATTTGCAAGGTCAAGGTCATGGGTTACATTCCCAGGGAAAGCAAGACCTGATTAGAAGGTCAATGTGAATGGATCTGGATCAGTGTATTAATACTATATATATGTAAAAAAAAAATCTGTTTCAAGCATTTGAATATCATTTGCAAGGTCAAGGTCATGGGTTACATTCCCAGGGAAAGCAAGACCTGATTAGAAGGTCAATGTGAATGGATCTGGATCAGTGTATTAATACTATATATATGTAAAAAAAAAAATCTGTTTCAAGCATTTGAATATCATTTGCACGGTCAAGGTCAAGGTCATATAAATACTGTGGCCTGAAGATAAACTGACTGACAGGTCAACATACATCAAAGCAAATCAAACGCTGTGAAAGGGAAGTCGCCTGTCTTTTCATCCCCATTATTTTGGGCGGGGCTTGATTGTGTCTGTGGGAGTTGATTGGCTGGTTGTGGTTTGCTATTGGTGGATCTCATGTGATTGACAGGTTGTTGCTCCGCCCTCATCATCAGAGAAGAGAAGCTGGACGAGGAGGGGAAGTTACTCTGATTTCAAAGCATTTTGCATTGTAACGACTCAAGATCTAACTAAACAAAAGAGCAAGACGCAACGGACCAACCGAGGGAAATTATCACACTCTGACATTAGTGATGAGTGTGAATCTGCTCACAGTTCATGAGACGTGGTGTGTGTGTTGTGACTGTGAGCATCGGTGCATGCGAGCACATTATATATGCATGTGTGTGATGATCATTTCAATAGTGTAACACACTCTCTCTCACACACACACACACTCTTTCTCTCTCTCTGTCACACACACACACACACACTCACACTCTGACTCTCTCTCTGTCTGTCTCTCACACACACACACACACACGTCTCACACACACTCTGACTCTCTCTCTCTGTCACAAACACACTCTCTCACACACACACTCACACACACACATTCTCTCTCTCTCACTTACACACACACACACACACACACATTCTCTCTCTCTCACACACACACACACACATTCTCTCTCTCTCTCTCTCTCTCACACACACACACACACATTCTCTCTCTCTCTCTCTCACACACACACACATTCTCTCTCTCTCTCTCTCTCACACACACACACACATTCTCTCCCTCTCATACAGACACACAAATACACTATCTTCATCACACACTATCTCTCTCTCTCTCTCTTTGTCTCTCACACACATTCTCTCTCTCTCTCATACATACACATACACACACATATTCTCTCTCTCTCTCATACACACACATCCTCTCTCTAATACACACACACACATTCATTCTCTCTCTCTCTCTCACACACACACATATTCTCTCTCTCTCTCATACACACATATTCTCTCTCTCTCTCATACACACATATTCTCTCTCTCTCTCATACACACATATTCTCTCTCTCTCACACACACACATATTCTCTCTCTCTCTCATACACACATATTCTCTCTCTCTCTCATACACACATATTCTCTCTCTCATACACACACACATATTCTCTCTCTCTCTCACACACACACATATTCTCTCTCTCTCTCATACACACATATTCTCTCTCTCTCTCATACACACACACATATTCTCTCTCTCTCTCACACACACACATTCATTCTCTCTCTCTCTCATACACACACACATATTCTCTCTCTCTCTCACACACACACATTCATTCTCTCTCTCTCACACACACACATATTCTCTCTCTCTCTCTCTCTCACACACATATTCTCTCTCTCTCTCTCTCATACACACACACACATTCATTCTCTCTCTTTCTCTCATACACACACACACACATTCATTCTCTCTCTCTCATACACACACACACACATTCATTCTCTCTCTCTCTCTCTCATACACACACACACATTCATTCTCTCTCTCTCTCTCTCATACACACACACACATTCATTCTCTCTCTCTCTCTCTCTCATACACACACACACATTCATTCTCTCTCACTCACACACACACACACACACACACACACACACACACACACACACACACACACACACACACACACACACACACACACACACACACACACACACAGTTCATTAGCTTTTATCTGTTAGCACTCAGTGTGGGTTTATGACCGTCATAAGGATGTGGGTTTCAGATGTGCAGTGTACCTGAGCTGGATGTGATCTTTATGTCTGCTCGTTCAGCTGAAGGTAATCCAGAGACACACGGACTCTCGGGAAGGGTGGGATTCCTCTTCCCTGCTCTCTCCTGCTACTGCAGCCTCCACATCCCGAATAAAGCCCTCAGAATCGAACCGGTTCCCTCAAACTTCACTTCCGTCAGTATTTACACGCCGGCTGCTGTGATCGTCGGTGCGGCGGCGGTCAGTCATGGGTGTGTAGCGGCGACGATGATCCCGATAGGCGGGTCACATGGATCCGCTTCAGTTTTCCTTGCAGGGAAGCGCGCCGCGTCTGTCTGCGCATGCGCGCGTAACCCCGCCCCTCCCCTCGCTGATTAGAGTCGCGCGGGAGTTCAATTAACAGGATAGTTAAAAGTCTTTTGCAAATTCACACTGTCCACGACGTTGTGTGCTGCTAAACTGCAGACAAACCTCTAGAAGCAACAGTCTAAACGGTTTACTGACAAAATGGCGTCCAAGGGCGAGAGGGGTAAAGTGAATCTCATTAGTTTGGGGAAAAAACGCATTGAACTATTGCCTTTCTGATTATAGTTGGCTTAAGCTGGTCTAAATTATTTCGTTTAGCTGTCTTAAGCTCCCAAACCCCCTTTAAACAAGCTGAAAGGCCAGAAAACCAATGCTTTTGATGGTTTAAGATGTTATTTTATTAAGAAGACTATAAAACACAAACACGTGCTGACCTGTCGCATTTGTAGGTCCTGCAAGCATTATGTCTGACTTGAAGTCTAAATATGCTGATAAATCTTGGAATGAGACCCTTCAACTGGTCCGAAGATGCATGGTAAGCAACCTTAGAGAAATACTACACCATTTGCTCATTCAGACCCATGTTGATGTCTTGCGTTTCCTGTTGGGCTGAAAAGGAGATAGTTAGCAGATGTCACAGCTACTCTTTTCCACTGGTAGTTGTCAGTCACGTGACACTGTTCAGTGATGGGAAAACACTGCCATCTGATTACGGTTTACTAGCAAAGATACGCATTACATTTACGTTTAAAACTAAATGAGTTACCTTTACAAATCATTAATGCAAGTTATCTTGTTTTCCCATTTATTGACTGACAGCTCTCTTGTTGAGAGATCCAGGATTTGCTTTGATTGTGATTAATCTCACTTGCACAAAAACAGATTCTGTATTCCTCAAAATGAAATGAATAAAATCAGTGAAATGCAACATCAGAATAATACGCAAACCTCCATTAAATAAAACTAATATTTGTATGCATTTAATCTCACTTTATAAACCAGTATCTTCCATTATTCAGTTTGAATGCCTATAGATTTAGTTTTTATCTGAAGTGTTAAACCTTATTTTCACGTGATCTGCAGCTGAAAGGATTGTTTGTGGATTTACACTTTTCAACTTATTCAAATTTTGGCCCCAAAAATATAACTTTTGTTGTTATTATTAAAAAGCAAACAAGCCCAGCCCAGTTGAGAGAGTAACGCAAAAGTAACGCATCCCTTTTCTTACAATGTAACTAAGTAACGTAACTTAGTTACTTTTTAAGGGAGTAACAGATGTGAATATGCATTTGTTTCACTTTATTCAAATTTTGGCCCCAAAAATATAACTTTGTTGTTGTTAAAGTAACTTTCTCCAACACTGCTTGTGTTGTAAATGACGATCTGGCAGCTTTTACATTCTTCTAAACATCTCTTTTTGTGTTACACAAAAGAAAATGAAACTAGTTTGGAATGGTGTGAGTAAATTATATCATAAAGAGTTTATATCACTTAAATTCACATTAAGCATCAAGCCAGACGGCATCATAAATGCGTGTTAAAGCCAGATGATGCCACATGGAAGAGGTCGAGGGTCGGTCATTTGTTTTGCATTAGTCTTACCTTGGGTCTCATAGACATCACCCTCAGACGTTTGCCATTGTGTGTGCGCACAACCTTCCAGATCTATTCCAGATGTGGAGCTTAAGACTTGTGGATTGCCAAAATGAAATGCGAACAGCAGGTCCCTGTCCAGAAATGATTAGATCTGTGTTTCTCTGAGCAGCTGTAAGGTGCATAATGGTATTTGTTGGTTGGAAAGTCACTGCATGCTTCACTTGGGATTATATATTTGTCTGAGAAGGTCGTTCCTTAGAGCTTTTCAACATTTCTCAGTTTTGCTGTGGTGAAACAAGCAGGTGTGGAATATTTTTCACTGTAGGAAAAAACAAAAAGAGACGGCAGAGTTTGTGAGCCGATCACAAGATGCCTTGAGAAGATCAACGAGGCGCTCAACGGTGAGGATGTGCTTGAATTAAATTCATATGGTTCTGTGAATAACACAAATGATTTTTTTGTCTTAAAGTTTCTTGGTTTTGTGTGTAGTGTCTTCCTTGAGAGCCATGGTGTCCAGACTTGAGATGATTGCCAAACAAAGAGGGTTTGAACTCTTCCTACATGGACATATTGCACTCGGATATTGCACTTATCTTTTATGCTTTAACATCAGATAATTTGCAGCTTTTAATAATAATAAAGATAATCTGCACATTTAAGTCCTCTCGCGCGCGCACTCTTTCTCACTCTCGCGCGCGCACTCTTTCTCACTCTCGCGCGCGCACTCTTTCTCACTCTCGCGCGCGCACTCTTTCTCACTCTCGCGCGCGCACTCTTTCTCACTCTCGCGCGCGCACTCTTTCTCACTCTCGCGCGCGCACTCTTTCTCACTCTCGCGCGCGCACTCTTTCTCACTCTCGCGCGCGCACTCTTTCTCACTCTCGCGCGCGCACTCTTTCTCACTCTCGCGCGCGCACTCTTTCTCACTCTCGCGCGCGCACTCTTTCTCACTCTCGCGCGCGCACTCTTTCTCACTCTCGCGCGCGCACTCTTTCTCACTCTCGCGCGCGCACTCTTTCTCACTCTCGCGCGCGCACTCTTTCTCACTCTCGCGCTCTTTCCAGTGCCAGGAGGAGGAATTATACAGGAAAACCTGTTTGAAAACAGTGTAGCACATGCATCTGTGTTGAACTGTTAGTTCACATGAAGTTTTCCAACTGTATTGGCATAATCATCTTTCTGTGCCTCAAAGTTTAAAATTTTGTCAATATTGAATTGGATCGCTATCAAATTTCCTTGCTGTTACTTCCTCAAAGCTTTCCAGTGAAGCTCCTGTTTTTTGTAGATTGGGGTCACATTTGAGCCCCACAGAGACGGTGTGCTATCTGACAGCAGACCTGTTCTACATGGAGGTGGTGCTGCTGCCGGGAGGAAGGGTGGAGGATGTGCGGGTGGCCCATCACGGTGAAGCTCCTGTGGTGAGACAAAGTGCTTATAAGTGTGTGGGAGAGATTCTGAGGTGCATTCATGTTTTGTGTGTTTATTTTAGTCCAGCCCGTCACTCCTTCAGCTGTTAAGGTAAACCGAAATCTCCTTTATTTCAAAAGAAACAAGTTTTCGAGTTGGAGTAAACATGGTTATCGTATTCCTGCAGGATGAAGAAATTTCAAGAGTTCTCTCTAAAGCTGGATGACCTTGCCTCCTTTTACAACATCCAGGGAGACAGGTATTGCTTGATTTTATCAGATTAGAAGATGATTTATTCCGTTTGTTTCTCTAATTATGAGTGTGCAGCGACGTCAAGGTCAAAATCTACTCCGCTCTTCGGCACCTGGAAACTGATCTCTTCAAAATATCACATTTACCAAGGTGTGGGGAAACTTGCACCAACACTACATGTTTTAAGTCTAGTGTATTATCACATAATGTGTTAATGCCTCTTCTGTTTGTAGATCTTTGAGAGAAAGTGACCTTCGCGTTGACCTCATTATGAACGGCAGGATTGGGAACATCCAGCCCGGCAGAGACGGTACATGAGGGGGAAACTGTGTCGGAGCAGCATGTTTTATGAGAAATGCTAAAGCGTTATTTCACCGATCCTTCCTCACAGGAACTGCAATGACAGTCGAGTACTATATAAGTCCATTAAATGTTCTCACGGGGTCGTCGAACACGGGTATCAAAACATACTCTAATGCAATGTTTAATATTTATATACTGTTATAGTATTTGTCTTTTAAAATGCATTACTAAGCAATATTAATGTAATGCAAAGCGTCAAGTGTAATTTTTTTCCCCTTGCTACTCTGAGACCAGTGTGTAAGCGTTGTGCTTGTGTGGTATTGAATGCGATCTAGGTGAGGTTAGTGTTGGCCGGGTTGCGCTGGTAATGGTGGGAAGCAGTGACACCTCACACAGGCTGCAGATGGAGTCGCTGATCTCTTCTCCACCCCAGATCGACTCGTTCGGGTGGGTAATTGATTTGCATTATCTACGTTATCCCTCCTCCTGCTCCACACATGCCGTCATTAGCCGCTACTGTATCGTCTGTCTCGAAGGAAAGAACTCATAATTAAAACCACATTTTATTTTATATCACAGGAATCCTTATATACTGTGTGTGTGTCTCTATAGCAATTAAAAACATGTTTTTCCATTGTTATTAGCATTAATAAGGGACTTTTTTAGAGGGCTGGAACGGATTTTTTTTTCCTGTTATTTCTTATGGGGAAAATGATTTGAGATACGAGCAACTCGAGTTACAAGCTCAGTTCTGGAACGGATTATGCTCGCATCAAGGCATTACTGTATATGCGCTATTATTTATCATTTATTATAGCTTTTCAAGATTAGGAGAGAAAGCGGCATCAGCACTGGTATGATATTCTCGTCTCACTACTTTTAACGAACAGTCTATATCATTAGTACACACTCTTTTCCTGCAGTGAGTGAAGTTATGAAGTAAACAGAATTATTTTCCATTTGATTATACATTTTTAGATTAAATATGCCACTCTCATTAATGGAGTTTAGCACTGACATTTCATTAAATTATCCATTATTCTGTTGTTGACAGAAACCTAATGATGACCCCTTTCGTGCTTTTCCCAATATTATGAAAATGCCTTTTGCATTTGATTAATAGAATTAGTTGGAAACCATTAGAAATGCATGTTTTGTCAGTGGTGCACCGAGACCATTATTTGCACTGCAAATAGTAAGGCCGTTCTGTTTCCATGTTAACACACATCCTATGTTTATCTTCCAGGCAGAATTAAACTCTACTTGGCCCGTGGAAAAGTAGTGGAAGAGTCTTACACTCATTTAAAACTTTCTCTGAAATGTCTTACAATTTTGATTTCTTTTGAAATGATATATTGACACATTATGATGGCACAAATAAGTCCGCATCTCATATTTTCCTAATGCCTTGTACCATTAAACACGGTTTCAGGTGGATGGGAATATTCAGATGACGTTATTCATAGTAACAACTAGGTGTTGTAAGATCCATATATGGTTATTTCAGGAAGAGATGCATGTGCGCACACGCTTCTGCTGACTGCGGTTTAGAAAGGGAATTTCAGCCATAGTTTTATACATTTCGGATGAAATTTACACAAGTTTTCAAAAGTTAGTTTGCTAAATCTACTGAGTTTTATACACTATGCCCTTGGTCTGGATTAGCATGAAGTGACCAGCTGATAACAGGCCCCACACTTTAAACATTTCCAGTTCCCTCTAGTTTAGGATGCTTGATGCAAGATTTTATTTTTCTTTATTTAAAAAAAAAAAATTCTGACCCTTGAAATCAGCTCAAATTGAATCTTATTTTTTTGTACTGTAGTTTTCCAGTGTTTCAGCCGCTCACCGACTCCAGCTCAGAATTACTCCCTGCCACCTTTCTTCTCAAACTACAGCCACCGTTACCCATGCTGGTTTCCTTCATAGAGAAACTGGGTAAAATCACAGGTGAGACCCTTACTGTTCAAAACTCATTTGGACAAATCTACATCACGTACCTTTGCCGAGTAACCAGTTTCCTAACGTTCCTCAGACGGCGTTATGGCTGAGAAGCACCTGCAGGTGGAGCCTCTACCTCAACTTCTCATGAAGACCAGCAGAAAACAAATCTCCACGATATCCTTGACTGATGGCGTTCAGTTTGTGGTATCTTTACATGACTGGAGTGTTTATGTTGAGAGCTTTTGTAGTACTATTGCAGAGCATTATTTGCATTGAATTGTGCTCGTCATTCTTTGCTGCTACAAGTGTTTATTTTGGGACGGCTTCATTGATTTGCTCTTCTCTTATTTTCCTTGGTTACCCTCTTCCACGTTTCTCAGCCGTTGCCTGCCTCTGAGCACCACAGTTATGTGTTCCCCGGGGCCGAATGGAGCCGAGAGTCATGGAAAGGAGGCTTGATTTACACAGTCCCCTTTTCTCACCCCGGACACGTCCCTGCCGTACTGGAGGTCCTTCGCCATCAGTCTGCCATCAACGATCTGCTGGCCAGCTGTTTCAGCAACCACCGCATAGGTTATGAACACAACTTATTCATGCGTTCAGCTGGGAGTAGATGGGCAATGCTTTCTCCTGGCCATCTTTAAGATGGAGCCGTCTCACTTTTCTTATCCTGTAGATGCTGGCTTTCAGTATGACCTGAGATGCGAGGTCCTTCCAGAATCAGACCACTGCCTTTCCATTACATTCAGCCTTGACTACAGCAATCACCTGTCTGTTCGTAAGGACTCTTACACTCTTGGTTATTCATGATGCACAGTGGATTCACTATACAGGATCATATTTAGGGAGGGAATTCATTGCATGCTAACCGAACGGTTTTGCATCGTATCTTAGCACATGGAAATGATCTGGATGTGTACGGTATTGTAAATATCTCGTTTCCTGTGCTAGTTCAGGTGACGGTGGTGGATGCTCATCAGATGAGCTGCCGACTCCTGATGCCTGATTTTGTGGATCATAAATTGGATGATTACACATCCAGAGTCCTTACGCGGTACGTCCAATATTTAGCATCAACGCTCCACATGCTCATTAATTATGGTTGTTATTTTGCATGTGAATAACTCTGTGTTGTTAACCATACTCAATACTGATAGGGATCATTCACTCAAATGAAAATCATCAGGTTCTTGCCTTTGTGTCATTCCGAATTTTGTAATTTCGATTAAATTTATTTTAATTTTTTTACAAAAGCGGAGAGATTTCGGTCTCTCCATTGAAAGTCCATTCCACCAAAACGTAAAAAAGCTCATAACGAAATCCATATGAGTGGAAGGATTTAAAACCCTCTTCTGAAGAGATGTTTTATGATGAACGGATTTATTGTAAGATTTTTTTTATTTTTTTTTGCACGTATAAACCTTGATAAAAGCACAAATGGAGCAAATCAAGTTTACTTGATGCACGAGGGATAGAAATTTCAGGATTGATTAACAATATCTATGGTTTTTTGATGACGAACACTGTCTTAGTGGTTTGATGGCAGAATAATTTTCTTGGGGAAGGAAATATTCCCTTACAGCAAATGAAGGTGCTTTCGCACTAAATCCGCAGAAAGCATAAACACTTTCTTAATCGTCCAGAGGCCTGACTTTCAATGCTTACTAAATATTTTGGTTAGTTTGATTTGCTTTCACCTACTCTGAGGTATTTCTCTAGGTTTTGGATGCGTGTTTAGACTTTCTCAAAGACCATTGGCACGATTCAGAATTTTATGTTGATTTGAAGTGTCTGTTTTTGCATTAAATATACAGACACGGGTATTTTATTACACATCAAAATGCAATAAAAATAACACATGAACACGAATGAATTATCAGAGCTGATTTCTAAGACTTACAGTTTTCTGGCTGAAGTTTGCTTTCACCTAGGGATTTCTCTAGACTTTTTTTTTTTTCTTTTACATAAATACTTATCCAAAACCATAATTTAATAAAAATGTTTAAGTGTTCTCAAAGACTACTGGCGCAGTCCAGAATTTTTCTTGTTGATTTGAAGTGTCTGTTTTTGCATTAATTTTACAGACACAGGCATTTTATTACACATCAAATTTTTATTGCATTAACACGAATGATTTATCAGAGCTTAACCTGATTTCAAAGTCTTATTTGAGTCTTCTGGCTCAAGTTTGTGTGCATGTTCATCCTCTTGATATTTTAGTGTTACTCTTTCATTTTCTTTTTTCTGTTGTGGCTGATATGTTGAATGTGCAGCTTAATTTTTTTCAGATGCATGTCCATCCCCATCACAATGAGGGCAATATGCAGGAAAGTGGCCGGCCTGAGAACCCGTCCCTCACCTGAAGCTGACCCAGAGCTCACCACCCCAATGGAGAGCACATCCACTCCTCACTCGGATGAACCTGTTCCTGAGACCATCAGTGCAGTCTACCCATCTGCCTCAGTCTCCCATGAGGCTGCTGAGGAGGAGGAGGAGAGAAAGGCCTCTTGTCCAGGCGACTATGATATGTCTGTTGCTTCCCCAGTGGCTGATGATGCAAATACAGATGCAGTTGCTAACCCTTCCCCTCGCGCTTCTCTGGGTGTCTATTCACACTGGGTCACCAGTGCACTTCCTGCAGAGCTTCTGTAGCACAAGGCATATTTTAACAGATTTCGGTTTTAGACTAAAGTTAAATAAAATTGTTATTTTTAAAATCACCATGAAATCAAAATTGACAATTGTGGAGTATTTCAGTATTTGTTATAATTTTTTTATAATTTTTCTGGTAATGTTGAATCAGAATAAGTTCCCCTCCATCTTCCAGCATCTCTTCTCTGATGATGAGGGTGGATTAATAACCTGTCACTCGCATGAGATCCACCAATAGCAAACCACAAGCATCCAATCAACTCCTGCCCTACTTTCTTGTTTCAGAAGAAAGTTTCACTTGGAAATCCTCTCAAATTTGTGATGCGACTGGTTCATGAATCTGTGGTTCACAAAAGAGAAGCTCTAAGGTCTTCCTGCAGTTTTCTGCCAAATTAAAAGCTCTCAAAGATTAAAGAAACTCAGAAGGCCATTGATAGGTTTTTTTTAAACTGCAAATTTAAAACAAAAGAAAAAAAAATAAAGGAAACTGCACATTTTTCTTATTCTAACTTTTTCCTCAGACTTGCAAGAGAAAAAAAAAATCTCTTATACCACCTTCTTTTGGAAATAAGTTAAATATTAGTAACACTATAAAACATCTCAAGGAAACATCAAAATCACACTGGTATATATTTCAGGCAGAGTTACGAGAGAAGCTATTTGATCTTTTTTAATATATTTTTAACTATTCCACACTGAGCCTTAGATTAAATCTCCTTATTCTAATGTTTAGCAGCCATTGTGACTGGGCTATATTTAAATGCCCCATTTACCATCTTCAATTTGGGAGCTTTAGTCCCAAACGTCTTAATTCAGGAATTTTACTGTTGCCCATGAACAGCGTACTAAAAAATTAAAATAACTAGCCCTGTATTAAACAAAACTACCAACCAAGTGCCTTTTTTTAAGCCTATAAATGCAAAGTCATATATTTGACAGACGCTTTTATCCAAAGCAACTTGCATTGCATTCAAGAAACACATTGACATTCTAATCAGTTCTTGCTTTCCCTCTGAATCGAACCCATGACCTTGGCGTTGCAAGCGCCACTCTCTACTGTTTGAGATGCATGAAAGCTTAAGAAAACGACAAAGATGAAACTAACTGTTTGGCAGCAATACAGCACATGTAAATATATGTATATTAAAGCCTCGTTCTGCTTATTCTGGGTCACTTTGCTTTTGTTTACATTTTTCTCGTTCTCGTAATACTTTCAACATACAACGTATGGCTTGTTGTGCGTGCGGCATTGTCAGTGTGATCCGTGTACAAGATTGTACAATGCAACAATCAAACACTGATACAGAGCAAACACATCCACATCCAGCTGGTGGATGTGAAAAAGAGGAGGAAGGAAGGACGAGAAAAGGAGACCTTTTAAGAGTCTCTCTTTTCTTCGGAGAGCTGGAAAAATATTCAAGTCGGGGTGAAAAAGAGGACCAGGAAACTGATGTGACTGTAGTATCAAATGCAAGGAGGACTGATGATAAATGACCTGAACTCGTGTGTTTTCGGGGTGCGTACGTCTGTAACTTCAGTTTTGGTGCAGTTCAACATATGCAAATGAACCGACACTTTCATTAATCATCAAAGATATTGATATTTATTCCCTCACATTTTTATTGGTGTCGGGTCATGATTATGAATTTACTCATGAATATTACTGATGTTCCTTTACTGTACGTGTGGGTTTAAAAGAGCGAAAGAAAGCAAAATAATTTGTTGTTTTCAACCTATTGTTTACTATATTTATTTGCTTGGTCAGTATTGTTGTGGGTTTTGGTTCTTTTGTTGTTGTCGCTATAAGGACCTCATTTGGCGAAGTGATATGATGCGGTCAAGACCTGCTGGAACTACTTTATCTGTGCGTTTCCCTGAAAATAATGAACTACCAATCAGATTTAAGCATATTTACATTTAGCGCACATCATATGTTATTATTAAAACAGAAATATGTCTTAAAGAACAATTTAATCCTTCACTGATCACATGCGATGTTAGAAATGTTACCTTTGGGAAATCTAGAGCGTCTTCAGAAGTGTGTTTTACACCTCATCCTACAAATATATAATATATTCTCACATTTTGCAACTTTAATATCTGACCTTTAATCTCTGCAAGTCTCAGGTTTCACAGCCATTTCAAAAACACAGACTGAGCAGCTGGCTCAAGGTTTTCTTCCTGTTGTATCGATATCACATCTGCACATGTGTGTGTGTGTGTGTGTGTGTGTGTGTGTGTGTGTGTGCCAACCTGCATCAATAGAGCCCTAGAGACAGGAAGTAGATATCGTTCTTGGGCTGCATACCGTCGAGGCCGAGCGTTTGGCTGTAAAGGCTTTCTCCGGCTTGGCATTTGACCCTCGTCCAGACAGCCAACAGACCGCTGATTGGTACCATGCAAACCAAACAGACACGCTAAAAGTGTTCTCAAACCTGCTTCCAAGGAAAATAACGTTTGTGCAACTCAACATGTCTTACAGACTCTGTTCAGATCTGCGTTTGATAGATGGATAATAAATGAATACATAATTAACAACAGCCATTGGTATTTAGAAAGACCTTTTCAAAAACGTGCGGTCGGGAATGAAGTACAGGAATGAAGTAGTAAGATCTGGAGATAAGTTGGCAGGAGTCTATTCACCTTTGTCACAATAGGAATTTGATAAAGACGGAGAACAATAAATGTCCACCCAGATCCAAACAATAAGGAACTTTTGTATTGTTGCTGCAAAATAAAGGTCAAGGGCATTTGCTGATTTATGGGAGTTTCATGGAAGTAATTCCTAGACAGAAATACCCTTGTGTATGATTCCTGTTTTGTTCCGAGAGTAGAGGGCTTCCGTTAATAGTCCCGAATGCCTTTATTCTGCACAGGAAGTCTCTAACCAACAACAGCACACACATTAAGGACGCAGACCAGTTTGGCTCATGTCCTGCCACTGATATTAATATTTATTTAATTAATATTTCACATTGATAACACGATTCTGAGGAGCAAAACTCAAATCTAAATACTTTGCCATTGCCAGCTTTATTAAAGTAGATTGCAATGTCAATTTCACAGAACATTTTCACAGAACTAGCTTCACATTTCTGAGCCATTTTTGTATTGTTGCTGTGGCTTAACCACAATATCACACGTTACTACTAGGAACTATGAACATGCTCCACTAAAATTTGACAACCACAAAGTGGTTATAATAATGCGAAGGCATTCATACAATCTAAAGTTCTTCTTAAGAGTCCAATACTCTTTTATTCTGTTCTATTCTTTTCTATTAAATTATATCATATTTACATTTTTAGCATTAATCAGATGGTTTTATCCAAAGCGACTTGCATTGCATTCAAGAAACACATTGACATTCTAATCTGTTCATGCTTTCCCTGCGAATCGAACCCATGACCTTGATGTCGCGCCACTCTTTACTGTTTGATATTATATACTGTTGATATTATAGCCACTTTTTATTCTATTAGGCTATATTATATTATTATATTAGGCTATATTATATTATATTATTATATTAGGCTATATTATATTATATTGTATTAGTATATTAGGCTATATTATATTACATTATATTAGGCTATATTATATTATATCATCATATTATATTCGGCAATATTATATGATATTATATATTCGGCTATATTATATTATATTAGTATTGTATTATATTTATTATATTAGGCTATATTATATTGTATTGTATTATATTAGGCTATATTATATTAGTATAGTATTGTATTAATTATATTAGGCTATATTATATTAGTATAGTATTGTATTAATTATATTAGGCTATATTATATTAGTATAGTATTGTATTAATTATATTAGGCTACATTATATTAGTATAGTATTGTATTAATTATATTAGGCTACATTATATTAGTATAGTATTGTATTAATTATATTAGGCTATATTATATTAGTATAGTATTGTATTAATTATATTAGGCTACATTATATTAGTATAGTATTGTATTAATTATATTAGGCTATATTATATTAGTATAGTATTATATTTATTATATTAGGCTATATTATATTATATTGTATTATATTTATTATATTAGGCTATATTATATTGTATTGTATTATATTATATTATATTATATTATGCTATATTATATTAGTATAGTATTATATTAGGCTATATTATATTGTATTGTATCATATTATATTAGGCTATTTTATATTAGGAAAGGTTATTCTATATTATATTATTATATTGGGATATATCATATGGCATATGTTATGCCCCAAACTCGACTTCAGATGTGTTGTATTTTAAACTGAGGGTCTCTTTAAAGATGGTCCAGCCCCTCCATCACAGTCTCGCTGCTCACAGTGGAAGTGAGTTCATGTGCGGAGTTTCTCTTCACGCTCGAGACCAGCGCAGCTTCTCTCCGATAATGGACACTTCTGTGCGAGAGAAGACAGTCAGCCTTTGCCTGGAGTATCGTGTCTGCTCGAGGACTTGCCCGCTTTAGAGAGGAGAGACTATGTGTTCTTCAGGATGGGTGCGAACAATGGCAAACAGTGTGGAAGTGAAGGTATGCGATCTGGCGATGCACACACATCTTCTTTTCTATGTGGAATTAAATCGGGACTTTTTTTTAGCAAATGGTGTCTTTTGGTTGTTATCATTTGTAATGTAGAAATATCCATAAGTAATACCGAGCTGCGTCTGATGAGCCAATTTTGATGATGCTTCTCAAATAGAAAGGAAGGGGATTGTTCAGCATTGGTCATTTTTTTAACAATTATTATTTTCTAATGGTCAAAAGTAAAATTAAAATGCACGAAGTGACTAGTGGTTGAAGCTGCATATGTCCATAAAAAGTGGTATTTCACAAATTATAGTACAGAAGTCATCCTGAGACGGGACACCTGCCTCATAGAGCCTCTAAAAAAGCCTTAAACTCTGTCATCATGAATAGAGAGGCAGCTTTTGGGGGCGTGGTTACCTGCGACCGGACCCCGCCCACAACACAGCCACACCCATCACCACTGGAAACCACGCCCACTATTACATGAAATACAACCTCAACACAGGATTCCCTCATTTCCCATTTTTCCTGGAGAGAAGTCAATTATTAAACTGTTTAGTACTTGTTGAACCGCTTAAACATTGTTTTTCCAAGGCCATAAAGTCATATTGTAGTTTTACATTTTTTAAATTCAATCGATAAATATAAAAAAAAATGTTTTTTACTAATAGCTTAGTGTCATGTTCTACTAGTTATGTCTTTTATTAGTTTTAGTTATTTTAGTAAAAAAAAATCAAACTAAATGAACATGAGAACCCTGGCAACTTGCTGAAATAAGTTAATTTAGATTTTATTTTATTTCAAGTAACGAAAATGTGTGTGCGCACGTTTTAAATGGTTTTAGTTTTAACATTTTTTGTTTGCCTTTTTCGCATCCATACGACAATGTTATCAAAACGATCCCGTCCACACGGATCCGCAACTAAACAGGCGATCTTCTGCTGCCAGGCCAGTAGGTGGCGATGTCACTTTGTAAAGAAACACTACACACCTACAGACCGAGCACGCAACATGCCTGCATATGATTTCATCAGTTTCACCTGTTTGTGTAGTTTACAGGGAAACGATAAAGGCAATGTTTTCAAAAACGTTCACTTTTTATTTCAAAAGATTGCTTTTTTGGTGTCATGTTAACCAGGGTGGCTTAGGGTTAGCATGTTAGCACGGTTAACACATCTGGTACGCATTTTTTTCCCCAGAGGTGACAACGGATATTTACAAATAGTCAGGTTTTTATGATCATGTCATGCAAATGTTTTCAGTGTCATGATGAAATGTTAATATAACATAATGAAGCGTTTTCGGGGTCATGTTAACCAGGGTGGGCTAGGGTTAGCAAGTTAGCACAGTTAGCGCATGTTAGCACATGTTAGCACATCTGGTACGCATTGAACCCACATGTAGGGGCCTGGATCTGGGGACGACACTATGTTGCTCTCTAGGAGTGCTTTTGAGAAGCAAACATGACAAATATTCAGGTCTCAACTGCCACTGAGGTGATTGGAAATGCTAACAGATAATTGGTCGGAAATAAGGGAAACCTGTTTGGAAACAAGCAAATAGTTTGCGAAGTTTCATATTCAAGTCAAAGTCAAAGTCAGCTTTATTGTCAATTCTGCAATATATACAGTGCATACATATAGAGAATTGAAATTCCGTTACTCTCAGACCCAAGGCGAATACAGTTAACAATAACAATAATTTAACAGTAACAGTAACAACAACAACAACAGAAGATGAAGATAAAATACAATAAAATTAAACTAGATGGATAAAGTGAGTTATGGAGGTAAAGTGGCGATGGCAAATAGTGCAAACAATAGTAAATAGTAATAGTGCAATTACAAATTAAGGCAGTGCAAATGTAATAGGAGAGAAATGCAAGGACAACATAATGAGGTGGATGAATAAGAGAATAACTGATGGTGGGTAGGGGGTGGGGGGGGGGGATTCAGAGATCAGGTCCTTGGTGCAGAAGAGGGGAGAGGTGGCAGAGTCGGGAGAGAGTTCAATGCCCTGACAGCTTGGGGTATGAAGCTGTCCTTTAGTCTGTTGGTCCGTGCCTGGAGACTGCGTAGTCTCCTCCCTGATGGCAGCAGACTGAAGAGGCTGTGGGATGGGTGGGTGGGGTCCCTAGCAATAGCAAGGGCTTTTCGGGAGAGGCGGGTGTTATAGATGTCCTGGAGGGGTGGGAGAGAGACACCAACGATCTTCTCAGCAAGAAGATCGATATTGTTCCCCTTGTGGCTCAGAGTAGATGTTTTCCCCCCAGAGGAGACTGCGGCTATTTACAAACAGTCAGGTTTTTATGATGGTGTTGTGCAAATGTTTATGCGGTTTTGAAAACTCAAAACAGGTGGGTGTGTGAAAATGTTCTGAGTCAATGGCTTTGTTTACATCCGCCATTAGCATCTGTATGAAGTGATTTGATCAGCGGTCAGGCGAGTTGGATCAGGGCTTCTCCTGTGAACACTCGTGATTGGATTTATTGGGGAGGATGTCACGCTACTGCACATCAGTGTTTACAAAAATGTTTTAACTTTAACCTCACTATAAACACGATGACTCATGCTCAATATATAATTCTGAATCAAGCTTTTGTATGATCTGAGATCAGCACTTTTGCCGTCTTTCTCTCTGTGATTTTAAGAGGGAATTTAATAGATCTGCTAGCGGTTCGCTTTGCAAGTGCTTGTGTGTTCATCCAACATGTTGGCATTTTCCTTTAAAGAGTGTGAAGCAATTACAGAAATGTGGGATCGAGTGTGAATCCACAGATTCTTTTCTCCGGACCAACATGATCTAAGCAGTTGCAAATAATTTTTTGAAAACAGCATGTTTGAGACGTAAGTTACTCGAAATTCATTTAAACACGATATCTCGCTCTCTTTCCTGTATGTGTACCGAATGACATATGTGCACAAATGTGAAGTTGATAGCGCTTAATTGTCTAAACAATGGCGAATGAAACATTCTGGCTCTGTAACACTATCAACGCATGTACAAATTCATAAATTATTTGCATCGAGGACTCTGTTCTTGAGTTTGACCCTGATTTAGAATTTCTCTTCAGTCCTGGCAAAATCCTCCTTGTGCTTTGCATAAACACAGGACAGGAAACATATGAAAGCTTTTGAGAAGTTGTTTTCCAGACCAGAAAACAATTATGCCTCCCCTCAGCCTTGGCTCTTTTGATAACTGGATTTCTACTGCGAGGCTCAGCAGCTCACGGTGATTTGAGCTCAGTGGAGGGTCAAGTAATGCCTTCATTAAACTCCCTGCCCTTCTGGAATCAACAAGTGCACATGTGCTGGAGGTGTGGGATAAGGACATGGATCCTCGGGAAAGTAGTGAGGTTCCACAATATCCACAAGTTCCACACGTCAAGGACAGTAAAATAGAACAACTGTTTAATTGGGACCAGTTAGAGCCATTCCAAACATTATTTTGCAATGCAAAACAGTAAAAATTAGCATCAAACTGTTCTTTGGTTCTTTCTATACTCTTGGTTTCCCTAAAGAACCTTTCAGTAACCGGTTCTTAAAACAACCTTTCTTAATCCAAATACCATTTTTCCATTTTGTGCAATAAAAAGGTTCCATGGATGTTAAAAGTTCTTCATGGAACCGTTGATAAAGTAACTTTATTTTAGTGACCTCAGACTCTGTGGCCCCCAAAAATATTTAGACAAAATCATTTGCACCAATACTACTTGCTTTCCTGTATCTCAAACAGTAGAGTGTGGTGCTTGCAACGCCAATGTTATGGGTTTGATTCCCAGGGAAAACAAGAACTGATTAGAATGTCAATCTGTTTCTTAAATGCAATGCAAGTTGCTTTGGATAAAAGCGTCTGCCAAATGCATAAATTGTTTGCTTTGCAGATGCAAGTTTGATATTTTCTTACTTATTTTCTTCTTATTCTTACAAGACTCACTTAATGGTTCAAATATGTTCTAATTTTTTTTATATATTTAGAGTCTGTATTGTCTGAGAATGGGTATAAATCAAAGAAAATGTGGGAATGTCCTACTCATTCAGTCTCCATCTGGAATACTTAAATCTCTATCAAGGTGGAAAAGAGTTCTTATATGACTTATAGATTAGGGTCATTGGATCAAAAGCAGAACTGGCCACTCCGTTTGTGAAACTTTGAAGGAAATCTCCTTTGCAGTCCTTTGTAATTTCTCCCTTTACGTGATGGGAAATGGCTCCACTCGGGATGGTGAAGGACTGACAGCTTAATGATTCAAATTTATTTTCAAAGTCGAGTGGAGCACTTTCGTTCCTAGTTTAGTAGGAGAGAATGGAGACTTTTGGATTTTCCAGTCATCGTTTTTTCACAGGTCAGAGTTCGGTCATAGTTCAGCGCCGGTCTAAGAGCAACGACGGATCTCAAATCAATGTTTTAATCATCTGCATCAGGCACTCTGAAAGAGGAACCTCTGATACCCCTTTTACAAAATGTACTATAAGTCGTCTCAGGTGTCCCAGAATGTGTCTGTGAAGTTTCAGCTTAAATCCTTCACTGATCATTTATAGTACAACATTCTAGATGCACGTTTATGAGTAAACATGCTGTTTTTGTGCATGTATCTTTAAATGCAAATGAGTTGCTGCTCCCCGTCCCCTTTCCAGAAGAGGGCAGAGCCCAACCAACTCTTGCCAAAAGCTAAAACATCTGTTTGGTTTTGATTATCATCTCTATCACGGTCACGCTCATGTGACATTGCAGAACTTCATCATCATGAAAGTTTATTATCGGCATGAGTTTTAAAGCCACATCATATGATATATGGCTTTCTGAGCGCACACATCCAAAGCAGTCATACAGAAAGCAGGATGTCAGTGCATGTAAACAGCAGGAAATCACGTACATATCACATCTGTGTATTAAAGTGACATCAGCATAATTCACCAGTGACAGATCACGTAACTTTAGTAGCTTTAATAAGAATATATTTCTTATTTGAATGCTGCTGTTAAATAGAGATAAACATGGCGGACTGTGTGCAGCTCATTCAGGGGCGGGTCTATGCTAATAAGGCGGAGTCTATCAGCAGTTGTGGGTGGGGCTTAAGCATATGGGACTAATCTGCAAACGGCTTGTTCTGGGACACTGCTTATGATTTATAAGGATTTATAAAAAGACTGGGTGGATTGTTACCATTGTACACACACTGCCAACACATTTACGTTCAAACACCCCTGCAAATGTGAATTTTGCATAATAGATCCTCTTTAAAGGGCGTTCACACTGACATTTGGAGGGCGCTCTGCTTTTGGTTGCTTTATGATTTTCCAGCTGAATCCCACTGTATCAGGTGATAGATCACATAAACTTTAATGTCTTCTCTTTCTCCCATTAGTAGTTGCTGTGTTGAACTCTCATCTTCATGAGTACAGATACAAATATTTGTTGATTTATTTATGTTCATAAACCGTTCTGACAAATTAAGTGGGTCATGCTCAAAATATTTTGAATATAGTCATGACATGAAAAATCTGGCAGTCCATCTAAATGGCATCATTTCTTAATTTTATAAACAATGTAAGTCATATGAAATAGTTCTGTAATTCTTTTTCTTTTTTTATAGAATTGTGTTTTCCAAGGTTAAGCATTAGTGCAATGTCTATTATGTACTTGTTTTAAAGATTAAGTCAGCATGACAGATTGTTACTGAAGAAGATGTAATGTTATATTGTATTGATCGTTTGAGTGTTGTGTTTTGAGATGACATTGAAACCATCTTAGAAATTTCATATTACATTTGAATTTGATACTATTACGATCACTTCAATCTGTAAAATAAAATGATGCAAAATCAATCCTTCATGGTTAGTAATATCATCAAAATGTTTAAAATACTAAGGGAGAAAAAGTAGCTTAATTCAAAGGTTTAAAAAGTCTAAAAATCAGCATTTTGAGAATGTGTTTACATCTATTTTGAAGGAAGTGTGATTGTTGGCCACTTCTTTTTCCTGTATATCGTCATACTTATGTCATACATTTTAGGCCAGATTTGCTTGTCATACATCATTATTTGGGATTGAGTTTAGAAAATTGTCTGTAAAACAGTACAAAAGTAGATCTTTCAGCTCTAGAAGAACCGTGCTGCATCTCTTTTAGCAGCAAAGTAATACAGTTTCCTCATCCATTTTGATTAAGCTGAAGACCTTAAGCTTGGTGAAAGCTTTGCCTAGCAACATAATAATAACAGCGTTGGTATCTGGTCGTAACTCAAGGCGTGTGAAGCACATGGGGTCCACTTGACTGATGAGTCACATTCTGCGCACTACAACAGGAACCGAACCAGATGTTCTGGATCAGTGATGTCACCGCAACATGTCATCGCAGTGGTAACAATGTGTTCAGTGTGGGTCACGTCATTCTGCTTTGGAAATCGTTGTATTCCCGTTATGACCCAGGTGATAAGAGTTCATTGAGTCATTCAATGCTTCAGTGGTAATCTGACAGCTTGTTTGAAAGCTCTTCACACAACAGCTTTCCCGCGGCAGCAGGGTGGACGTATGTTGGCAACATTTCACCGGAGGGGCACTCACACATATAGCAACATGTATGACCAACAGTACAGCAACTAAGTTTTTATTGCTGAATGTATGCATGATAAGAGGAACTTGTTTACAGAGAAAACGCTTTTTTGTGGGACGAATGCTGAGCTGTACTCACATGGAGCCACTTGCGGTTCAAGTTTATGACCTGACAGAGGATGAAGAGCCATAAACCAACCCTTCCAAATTAACACACAAACATCTCCTCTTACAGAAAGTAAGACCTAATCCAAGTGCCTCAACTTTGTTATGGTTAGTTTCATCTTGTCATTTGAAATGTAGGTAAAAATGAGTCAAGTAGCCATCCCACTTACATCCACACACTTGTCTATAATTGAATAAAGTTTAAACTGAATTAAAATGTTTTTTCTAGAAAGACCATTCTGGTGTGTGCTTACCATAAAATTATGTAACTTTCTGCTTAATGTTGTCATGAAAGGAAAAGTCTTAGGAGTCTAGGAGTATGATTCTCGCTTGGGGTGCGAGAAGTCCCGGGTTCAAATCCCGGACGAGCCCCCAATTTATGTCACGCCCCCAGTCTAGGGGAAACAGGGTGTAACAAATTCAAAAACAGAAAAGAAAGTATTTTCTCCTTTATTGTGCTGGATATCCAAGTGAAATGATTCTGCAACAAGTACAAATGTAGAGGAGGAAGTCATTCTGATTAAAAATTATGAGACACGTGAATTTTAAGAAGTACTGCAATATAAATTAAGCATTTGTTTCACAGTGACTTTAACTACCAAAGTACAATACATTGGCAAAGAAATGAACTACACTGTAAAATGTAATTAGTTGACTTTACTTAGAAAACCTGAGGAGGCCTATTAGCTTATTATCTTTGAGTTGATAAAACTTACTATGACAGTAGATGTAACTAGAGGTTACTTAGAAAACCGGAGTATTGGTAAGTTAAGTACTTAGTTCAGCCAACCAAGATTTAAGCTCACTCAATACTTTACAGAGAAGTACAATGCCCTCAAATAATTTTCTTAAAACTCTTGTTCACATTACTACACAAATAAATGCAAACTGATTGCAAATTTGGGGTTTTACTCAAAGTTATAATTGGTTAACAGCTACAAAGGACTGTTGGCACAATAATGGACAAACACTGCTGTGTTACTTTATATATGTGTTACTTAACTAAATTAATAAAAAAAACACTTAACATTTAATAATCAATGCAATAATGTTGTAAACAAGCATGTTAAGAAATTGTTTTGAGTTCATTTGACTTCTGTGTAAAGATTTGAGTTCAGTGAACTTAAATCTTTAAGTTGGCTAAACTAAGTGCTTAACATATATATACACTCAATTATGTATATACAATAATTACAATAATATCAATTATACATATACCTATACTCAATTCTGTGACCTCTAGTTACCGCTACGAAGACATAATAAGTTTGATCAACTCAAAAATTCTGAAGTAATTTAAGTAGAGACAACTAATTACATTTCACAGTGTAGCTTATCATGACTGCTAGACACAGATGCTTCAAGTTTGATCTCGCATCATTCCACTACAAGTCTGATTGATAATGCAACGTCATTAGCATAACCGTCTCCATCCATGCTCTTTTTTTCACTAGCATGATGCTAACTAACTATTGCCATATCACAGCAACAGATTGAAAATAATAATGCTGAGCAAGTTACTAAACTTTACTTAAACTGATAAGATTATAGCCATAAAAAAGCAACAGGTTTCCAGGTTTTTTAACTAAAGTCAGTGCAGTCCTGACTATTTCCCAAAATTGTGGGAAATTTGTGGCTCATGCATCACTCGAGAAAATGATCAATTTTTTATTGGTCATGATCCCTGATTGAGCCTGTTAGAATGAAGGCATGTTGTTCACAGGTTCGAGAGCTGTTGTGATGCTGTTTGTGAATATTTGTTGTTAAATCATGCTGGTAACAATGGAACTTAAGTTGGCTAATGATGGTTTTGAGAAATGCACCCCTGGTTGGGTAAGCTTTACTAGTGAGTTGCAAGGCTATGGTGCTCTTAACCGCATAAACCAGCATAGAAAAAACATGCTTTTTGTCAATGAAAGACGGGCTCTTAACACTGGCTTGCGGTGGTGGCAGTGTCGCTGATTTATATCTAAAGCACTGGATCTCCAGGCTATGAATGACCATGTCTTTTATTACACCACCAATTCGACATTCAAATACACAAATGTGAACTAATGTGCGTGTATTGAACTTATTCGCCCTCTTATAAAGCCTCAACCATATGCAAGCATCAAGCTGTCATGAATGTTTGCGCAGTGGCCAGATATGTCCTAATGTTTGATAGATAAATCTGTCTTGGAGAATTGCAGCGAAACTGCAAGCGCAGCCAGGGTTGGAGATACTAATGTAACTTCTTCCATCTTTTGTTCCAGTCACGGATATTGTCTTTTTCTTTACTTGGCAGGGAGACTTAAACCGAAGGGTTTTGCTCAGCTTCAGCGCATTCCTGATGAGTACTGAGTAATGAGTTCCTCTCAAAATCTTTAATCATGAAAACCTCAGACCTCACTCTGGATTAGGAACAAGAGGAGTTTCCTTGCTTTCAGTAATGGTTCAGAGAGTGAATGAGTGATGGGGCCAAAATGTCCGATGGTACTTTTATTGCATCTGTTATAATATTGACTTACAGTGGGAAGCGTTGCACCCCACCCTTCTGTGAAACTGCACACCAGCGTTCCCACAGCTGGCCAATGGGGCCGAATGCATGCAGTCAAGTTGGATCTCAAAAACAAGCACAAAATGTTGTTTCCTTCTTTCCTTTGGTCCCAGGCAAGGGTAGTTCCAGTATCTCCTCCGATGTGAGCTCCAGCACTGATCACACACCCACCAAAGCTCCCAAGAATGTGGCTACCAGTGAAGGTAAACCATCTGGTCTTCATTATGTGCCAAAACGCCTGCTTAACTCCCATTGGCTCTTCCTCTTTGCCCTCTCTCTCGCTCTCTCTCTCTCTTTATGAAATGCTTAACAGTTTGAAGCAAACGTATGTACTTTTTTTTTTGTTGGATAACCTGGAAATTGAAAACAAACTCAATGTTCCCATCAGAACTAACAGTCCACAGTGTGTGTGGCTGTTTTTCTTAGAGCTTCTCTTCAAAATTAGGAAAGCATTATCTCTAGATGTTTTGGACATTACCCTTTGCACCCCCCACACAGTAATGTAAAAACAGCTAATAAAAAAAGACAGTAAATCTGGTAATCCCTGTGTGAGTTTTCCTTGGCTTATGCATCATAGGTTCTCATATACCCTGATCTGTGCTGGTCCACATATTAGATTACTCTATATTAGACATGTTTTGTAACATTATAGGACTAACACTTACAATGTTCTTTTGCATTCCTGTCCATTACGCGAACCATTTATTATATTTATCAGTAAATGTTTAAACAAACTCGTTCATTTATTGGTTCAATAGCCTTTTTGGTTTCATTACCGTAAATCTTGTCTACAAAAAGCTTGTAAATATTTTTACTGTGTATTTGGCATGGGATCTCCATCGGCCGGGTGACTTAAACCATCACCTCGTCGCCAACCCCATTCGTATGTTGACGAAACGATTATGCAATGCTTTAGAGACCAAGAATGTGAACACAGTTGCTTCAAACTTGATTTCACGTCATTGCACTAAAAATGTGTCAGAGCTTTACTGAAATAAAATACATAAGAAGTGTTATAGTGGTAATTAGCATAAATTAGCAGCTCCATCTATGCTCTGTTTTCACTAGCATGATGCTAACTACTGCCATAGCATTGCAACAGTTTGAAAATAATGCTGAGCAAGTTACTAAATGTTAGTTAAAATGACAAGTTTATAGCAAAAAAATTAGTTTTACTGTCAACATGCTTATAGCTAGTTATTGTTAACTGTTGACGTTTATAGTTATAGTGAAGTAGCTTTCCTGTACGTCACTATTGGTGTTTGCAACGCCAAGGTCATGGGTTCAATCGCCAGGGAACGCAAGAACTGATTCAATGCGTTTCCTGAATGCAATGCAAGTCGCTTTGGATAAAAACGTCTGCCAAATGCATACATGTAAATGTAGTTATTCAAATGTTGATTTTTTTTTTTTATAGCTAAAGTTAAACTTTAACGGTTCATGTAAACATGAAGACAGTTTAACTAACTTGTGAACTATAAACATGTTTAGTTAAACCGTTGATCATCTTAATAATAACAACATGTGGCAAAGTGTTTTAATGGCATGAATATTTCAAAGGATCTCTATCGCCCTCTTGAGTACTGGAGGCTTCTTACAGCTTTTTGGAATATGTCATGAAGAAATCAAAACTTTAGTATTTACACAAGTGTATCCATTCTAACTTATCTTTATTCTGCATTGAGATGCATGTTTAAATCTGACTGATTCAGTTTAAAGTCAGTATGTGGTCGGGAACACCAACACAGCTCCCTGGAAAACTGTTTTCCAGTTGGCACAGTTTGTGTTACACTGAGGTACCCACCCTACTTGGGCTTCACGCCAGGAAAATCGGGTCCAACTCCATATTGTCCCCAAAATGGGGCGTGTGTGTGTGTGTGTGTGTGTGTGTAAAAGAGTGAGCCAGGTGCTAATTGAGTGTGACCTGCGATTATGGTTGTAGTATTTCATAGTTTTCTTGGCTCAGACGGTGGGGAACAATGAACATCAACAGACATTTCACTAAGAAACGTCCAGCAGTAATGAGGGCAACATAGTGTGCGTGTCAAGCAGCCAACTTGTGTGTGTTCAGCAAGGGTAGCTCAAAACGTTAGGCAAATGAAAATAAGGTTAATATTAAGAGCTATGATTAGATGTTTAAGAAGTGTGAAAAACTTGGAAACTCTTGCCCCTTAAATTTAACAATGAAATAAAGTGATTTTTTCCCGTAAATGACACGGATCCAGTAAGTTGCTAAGGAACAAGCCGCTGTTTAAAGTCAACATTTTACTTCCATAATGTGAAGTTTGTACAAGTGCAATGATATGTTCAAAGGAGGAAAAGGGTGGGACTTGATTCCATTCTTTAGGAATTGATTGAATTAAGTTCTTACAAAAAGAAGGGTTTTAAGCAGAAAAGAGCTAGACCTATTCGGCGTGAAAGAGAAGTTTCCTATTTTGACGTAGATTTCGAGTGAAACGCTTGTGTTTGTCTGTGGGGAGTTTATTGGCTGGTTGTGGTTTGCTATTGGTGGGTCTCGTGTGATTGACAGGTTGTTGCTCCGCCCTCAACATCAGAGAAGAGATGCTGCAAGACGAAGGGGAACTTATTCCAATTCAACATTACCAGAATATAACAATAATGATAATATAAAAAATATATATAATTATTTAAAACAATCAGTTTTGATTTCATAGTGACTTTATGAGCATTGACTTGCGACTTTTCTTAAAAGGGAAGTTTCAAGGTGGAGGATTTACATTTTGAATAAGGATAATTTAATGTTAACTATTTATAGAAATGTTTTTTTTTCTTGTCTTTTTTAAACTTTTTTAATAGTAATAGCATGTTGAAAAAGTATATACTCCATATTTAGATCGCAATTAATTAATTTAGAATTCAGCCTCAACACAATCTCATACACGCACAAAAACCCAGTCACACACTCTCACAAAAACACACACATTCGCACCCACACACACACACGCACACAATGTAAAGACCTTGAATCCCTTTATATTTATGCCTTCAGGCACGGATGAAATCCACTTGTGTGGGATGGCGCTTCCCACAGGATAACAAACACATGCGAGTGTGTCTGAAATATCAGGATATTTCATGCTGTCAGTCAGGAGACTGTTTGACCACAGCGACGTGTTCTTTCTCCAAGTACGGATATGCCACAAACACAATGTGCAGAGGACTGACAAAGGCCTGGCATCGTGAATGTCCAATCCTGTGGGAAATCATATACAGTATGTATATGTTGAGGAGCCAGTTCACCATATTTAGGAAAACATATGTCTTCATTAATTGAGACAGGACTTACATTTATGGGTTTTACTGTAAACATAAATCATATGATTGAATAGTATTTAAACGTGATCCAGGGTCCAAAATTAACACTCACACACATACAAATGCAACAAAATGGGAATACAAGTAAATAAAATGGAGTATGTGGCCAATTATTAAAATAAATAAAATGGAGCAACCAACCGTAGATTTTAAGGGAACTACAGAATAATGTGTAACTAACCACACACACAAAAAGTAATCTAATCCAAACATATACAAAGAATTAAAAAAATTCATGTGTGTGTGCGAGTGAAAGAAAAGAGCGGAAAAACACAACCAAAAGACATTGCTATCAACGTCTGACTACTAAACTTCATATAGGGTAATTTCAGGTTGATTGTGACACTTTTTGCCATTGAAATGAAAGAAAGGGGAAAATGGAGATGGAAAACGATGCCCTGCTGAGCTTAACGGGGAACATCTTGTGTTTGTGAACATTAGTTATCCTGAATACTGTTTTCCCCATTTAATATTGAACACTGACTGGCTTTGTGAGAAAGTCTTGAACCAAACCATAAAATGCCCAAAGACAAAAAAGCCTTCTGCCAACCATCTTACTGTCATTCATTTAATTCTGGACTCATGACCCATCACTTCTTTGACCTGTTGTCCTGAGGAGAGATGAGGTCCCTCTCTCTGGTATGGGTTGGTTTTGAACACACATTTCCAACACCTGCAGCCTTCGTCTGTTTTCCACAATCTCTAAGGCATCTGGTTGTTCAGCTGGAAAAGGGAACAGTAGATAGACCACCCTCATTCATCTAAACTTCAGGGGATATTAGAGAGTTTATTCAAAAAAAGAAAAGAAACCATGACGCTAATAAAACCTCTTTAAGCCTAAAAGATAATGCTCAATGGAACATCTCAAATATCTTCCCATTGTGGAAAACATCTAAAAGAGGGACAATTTATAAGTGGAGCATAAAGGGAACTGCTTTGCAATCTTAAAAGGAATCTCCGGTCTCTCTTTTTCAAGACAAATACAACACAGACGGATTTCTCCGCTTATGAATAGCTAAATTTAGCACTGCTTCATCCTTATAAATGGCCATACAATATGAGAGAGAATTTCATGAGGTGCAAAGCAGCTAAAATGCTCTCAGCCTCCGAGTTCACATCTATTATTTGGGATGTGGTTCAAAATATACACTATAAGTTCAGGCCTGGCCTAGAAAGTGGTGGTCTCTGGCTAGTTTTCTTTGGCTACCCATGTATTTGAGGTGTGGTTTCAATACAGATTCTTAAAAACAAATTATGAGACCAGCGCTGAGGTTTATTAACCCTGTTTGTGATACTACTTGATTCAACAGTGTAATAATTCAAGGGTTGCACTGATTGATTTATTCTTTAAACGGAAAAAATTCTGTAAAAAGTAATGTAGTATGTAAACATATTCTGAATTACTTACTTTAGAAGTGATCATTTCCTCAATAGTCCAAAAATGTATCAGATATTGGGCCTGTGCAGTAACAATAGTAACGGTAAAGTGTAAATCTTAACATATACAGTAATACCTTGAGATACAAGGATTCCAAGACTGAGCTCGTAACTTGAATTGCTCGTATCTCAAATCATTTTTTCCCATAAATAACAATAACAAAAAAAAAATAATGTATCCGTTCCAGCCCTCAAAAAAAAAAAAAAACCTTATTAGTGCTAATAATGATGGAAAAAAAACGTGTTTTTAATTGCTATAGAGACACACACATTTATAGTATATAAGGATTCCTAGTTTAACAGTCCAAGCATTGCACTGCAGTCGGCCTCAGCTGTATTCAAGCTTTCTCTCTCCTCATGGGTGTATAAGTGCTCCTGTCATTAACAGTTGTTTGTAAACCTCTTGATTATAGCATTCCCTCTTCGTGTTCATTTTCATCATTCAGATTTGCCCAATGTGTGGTGTGTCAGTGTCGATCTTGTGCAGATAATAGACATGTGAATGAGTTTGTTGTACAGGGCCTCAGAGACCTGCACGGAGGAGTAATGGGGTTTTAAGTAAGGCCAAGTGACAGGACTGATTACTGATGGTGAGCACTAAATTACAGCAGATTGGACAGTTCAGCACAAGTCAAACCTATTAATCAACTTCTCCCGATTCATTGCCAAAGCCTTTAAGCTTCAGTAAATAGCCTATTGCATAGAGAGAGATGTGGGGGAGTATACAGCAGATTTATTTGACCATATATTAAACTATTCAATCCAAAATTCAAATGTCATAATTTAAAACTGGTATGCTAGTGTGTGATTTATGCAGATGAAGTTTGATATATCTTTCTTTGTGAATTTCTTTGTGACATTTCCACGATATTTTGTTGGGACACAGTGTTCTATGCAGCAGATAAATTACATAAACTTCCCTCCTGTGGTTTACTGCTTATCTTTCAAATGGTAATGAATGATTTCATGGTCTTCAAAACAGTTAAATGACCATTGTCTCCAATTCCTTCAATTAAAATTGTTTGGTTTGCAATGGACCAGAATGATTGTGAATGTGATACTTTTATACAGCAGTTTAATAAACAACATTTTAAAGGGGACCTACTATGCAAAATGCACTTTGTGGAATGATTTCTGTGCGCCATTGCGTGCATTCTCAAGATTGCTCCTTCACAAACTCAACGTCATAATTCAAATTCTACAAACACGTTCACTGAAGTTGATGGAAAACAGATATTGAGGTTTCAGTTGTTTACGTAAGAAAGTGAAAGATGTCGAGTTGTATGTATATTAGATTAAATGGGTTCTTGTGCATGGATGTATGAGCCATAAATGGAATGTGACTAATTACTCTGGTGCTGCAGGAAAATTACATCATAGCAATGCTGACCTGCTGATGTTACTACAAAACAGCACAAACCGTTCGCTAGTGATAACCCTGAGCATGACAGGTTTGGCGGAATGAGGACTCAATCGCAGATTGAAGTGATTTTATTGATAAAAAATAAAACGACACCAACAAAAACAACCCCAAGGGGGAAAAACCATAACTAGACAAACTGAACTTGAGAAACTACACAGGCTAGACAGGACTGAACTCGACTAGGCAAGACAGGGAAGCTCAGCATGGAGCAACACAAAGACACAGGACAAAAAATACAAAGGGATTAAATAGGGAACACATGAGGTGGGTAATAAGAGGGAAACAGCTGGGACAAATCAAGTCTAACAGGGAACAAGACAGGCGGGGTTACACAACCAATGCAGACACGCATAGCCACGAGTCCACGAAAAACAAGACAGCTCGCAGCTGGGGAAAACACAAACAGTGCGTGATATGAGACATGAAAGCACACAGACAAGAGAGAGTGACGTAGAGCCATGAATGTCCGAAACCCGACACAAAACCAAAGCTGAACGAGATCAAAGTATCGGGATCGGACATCACAACCCACACACAAGACGCTACACAGAAAAGAGAGCGCGTGTGACTTGACACACTCAAAGCCGCGCACTCCCACAAAACTTGAGACATTACGTAGTGTCAGAGCTCTGCCACAACACCAAGAAATGACTAGACCAGGGGTGCTCACACTTTTTCAGCATGGGACCTATTTTTGAAATGACCAAGTCAAAATGATCTACCCATTATATTTATTGAGAAATATATATATATATATATATATATATATATATATATATATATATATATATATACACACAACCAGTATAGTATGTATATATATATATATATATATATATATATATATATATATATATATATATATATATATATATATATATATATATATATATATATATATATATATATATATATATATATATATACACACACACAGTCAGATGACATCTGTCAGGTGATGGGATGGCTGATACACTGACGTCTAGTTTTTATTCAAAACAACTCAACTTTATTTGTATAGCGTCAGTGCATGACAATGTCACCTCACCTTGTCATGCGATCTACCTATCGAGATCGACGTATTGAGAACCTAGACCGAATGTGGCAGGACCCTGACATGAAAGGCAATTGATGGAAAGAAATGTAATTCTTTTAAGAGGCCTCCGAAATCTATCACTGGCAAACCATCTATTATACTAAAAAGAAACATTAGATCACCATAGCACAGTTTAAGCGTTACTTTTTTTTTTGTCTCTGTAATTTGGGCTGCAGGTGTAGCTGATCCAATTACCAGCCCAAAAACTCAACCAACATAAAACATTCAAATCACTGAAAACTAGATGCAGTAAAACAGTCACAACTGGCTTTTCTGATGTAGTAAACTTGCTGGGTCACTTACCTGATACAGCACTGCTCTTGTGTTGTGAAACACTCGAGTCCTGTGAAAAACAATAAATTATAAATTAACTTATAGCCTTCTAGAAGTAGTTACAATACCATCTTAAAAAGGCCAAGCCCCTCCCCCTTGGACTAAACCATTTAGAAAGAAAGTAACAAAAAGACTCAAGACATTCACACAATAACCAATAGGTAAATTATCATAAAACAAAAATACCTAAACATTTGATACCACCAACCAACTGCAATGACTGTTAGCATTTAACAGATTTAAATAAGAATCAAACAGGTCACCAAGAAGGTTCCCCTCATACCTGAGAACAATGAATTGTGCCTTCTATTGGCGGGAATTAAGCCTTCAAAATGGTGGCATTTACTACGACCAGGTTTATGTGTTAAAAGTCCCATGCAGGTAAGAGTCTCTTTCTAAAATAATTACAGTCACAGTCTCCCTGTGACACAAACCTAAATGACTTTCTTCTGCAGAACACAAAAGAAGATATGTTGAGGAACATTGGGTTCCAAACAACATTATAACTCATTCACTTAAATTGTATGAACAAAAAAATTTTTTGTGCTGAAATCACTGCATTTTTTTTCCCCGTCAGCTGTCAAATTTGACATATTTGTGTTATAAATGCACTTGGCAAGGAAAAGTAAAGGCTTTCAAAATTGTAGTTTTGGCTCTTGTGTACCTGGTTCAGTTGAGAATCGCCGCCTCATGTTTCACCTAGACCTGTCTCGATCACATTAGATGGAGTTGTGTTTGGGCTCTCCTCAAAGGAGGCACCCTGTTGGTATGAACTTTTCAATCATTAAAAACACAACTGTGAAAATATGTAAGTCCTTACCCTCTGACTGAACCATTACACGAACTGAAGCTGAGTTTTGATCAAGCCAAGTTTTGGTAGAACCTCACATCTCCTAACCCTTTCACAACGTATGATCCAACACCTATCAGTAGAGGGACGCACTTTTAACTGCGAGGTTCCTAAACAACAAACTTTTACGATGTGCTTGGGGATAATAGTTCATGGAATGTTGGAGCATGGCTTTCTTTCTGGTTAGAGCCGAATCTGCGGACTGAATCTGGACAGCATAACATTACCTCATGAATGGCTCTCTTTCCAGATCGGGGGTTAGTCAGTCAGCCCTCCAGATGTCCATGACCACATTACAGCAGTTACCACAATTTGCTTCTTGTCATAACTATATAATGCAGGGGGCCTTCCCAGAACATCTTGCAACCCATTATAACTGTTTGTCTGTGATTTGTGTGATCTGTGAGAGTTTGAGCGTGTCTGCTGTGCACATGTCTGGATAGATATCCTCAAGTTTCAATCTTTGATATTCCAGGCAAGTTGCTCAAGATTCCAAAGGAACTTTTGATTTCAGCCTGTATTTCGAGGTGCTAAACGATACTGCAGTGCCATGATGGAAATCGGATGGTGTCTGAGGTGTTAAGCCCATGATTAGGTGTAAAACAGAGCAGATCTGTGGAAAGGGGTCTTGACTGGTGAAATGCTGCTTGGGAGGGAGGTAAAACACAATAGTTTGCCTGTACTGTTGCTTTGACCTCATATCTCTGCAGCATCTTAAGATCTGTGAGCTGTGGAGAGCAGAAGGGGACGGATCGTATGTCCTTACAGCAGATTTTGTAGGCTGTAACCTTGGACCTTGGAGGAGGTCCTTTGGCTATTTTTGTTTTTCTTGGTGAACTCTCCAGAAGGAGGGCAAGCCCTGGTCGCACATGCTCAGTAAAGACCTATTTTCCCTAGAGTCTCCTCCAATGAGGATGTGAAGGGGGGAGATGTTGACCATATAGTGCTTCAGAGAATACCTGGGCAGTGGGCAACTGCTTTTCCATGTTTTTGTTTGAACCTTCAATAATTAGCTAATAGTTAGGGATTTAAATCCTTCGACTTGTTGAGGGGAAATGTGTTTTTCTTCTCTACGCAATCAGACTTACACATTTTGCCATGCAGGTGTACCATATAATAGGCCGAAAAAAAACCCAAAAACTTACAAGCCATATAAAACAACCAGACTATCCTGTGTTCGTGTCTTGTTATTGTTGGAGCCTTCCTGTAGCTCAATCAGTAGAGCATTGGCGCTTACAACACCAAGGTCATGGGTTCGATCCCAGGGAAAGCAATAACTGACTCAATGTGTTCCTTGACTGCAATGTAAGTCGCTTTGGATAAAAACGTCTGCCAAATGCAGAAATGTAAATGTCATTGCGTAACCCCACCTGTCTTGTTCCCTTGTTAGACTTTGATTTATCCCAGCTGTTTCCCTCTTATTACCCGCCTCATGTGTTCCCTATTTAATAGAAATAGAAAATGCATAGCAAATATATACAAGAAGATATTTTAAAGAATGTGGGTAACCAGACAGTTGACAGCACCCATTGAATATTCCATTAACTAGTTTATTATCTATAGAAAATATTTTCAATCACTGCTAGACCTACCATTTATGTCCCAGACAATGTACTTGATTATAGCATTTTTTCGAATAAACGATGTGTCATTGCCAGTGTCAATTGAGTAAAGAACAGTGGAGTGTTTCTCACATTTTACCAACAGTTTTCATTTGGCAGCACTGCACATGTGGAACGATCTGATGGAAAGGAACTCATCAAAAGGGCACTTAATGCAGCCAAGCACCGCTGCATTAAGCTACTGGCAGCAATAACACCCTCTGCCCTTCACACACTTGAGTCATCTTTGCTCGAAAGGTTTAACTCATCACCAGACTCCCTGAAGAATAACTTTACAGATTTTTTACTGCTGCCTGGACCTTGGGAAAATTAGTTTTGTAGTGCCAAAATTTATCCTCCCCCACCCTCCTTCGTCATCTGCATTTCTTAATAATTACCACTGACTTGTTCTATTCCCTTCTCTATCATTCAATTCTGCCCTCCCTGTATTTCCTCACAGCATGTGCATCAACTTTCACAGAGAGTATATTTAGTGGTGTTTACAAAGGCTGAATCACTATTATTGCTGCTCATATTTAGGGTTAGGGGTTTGTTATAAACCCTAAACTTAGGTATTAAACCTCAACCTGACCTGCCCACAATGTTTGCAGTACTAACAAGAATGATAGGAGAAGTCTGCAATTGTTTTTCTAAATAGTTAGACAAACAGTTTTTTTTCTGCAGGACAATATTATGGCTCAAAGATCCTGTAGATGTATCCTAAAGGACAGAAGTTAAGAAATTTTGTGAGAGAAATTAAGAAGTTCATAAGACTATTCCTTAGAGCAGAGATGCCCAAACTATGGCCCGCGGGCCAAAGTTGGCCCGTGGTAACCTTTGATTTGGCCCGCCGTACCGTCTGAGGAGACAGACAGACAGACAGACAGAAAGATACCTTCGACACAGATTATCATTTCTAATTTGACATAACAATTTTGATTGTTTTATAGTTGAACTTCAACAGAGTAAACGGAAATTACACGTTTAAACTAAATGTAAATTAATTACAAAATGTATTGTAAATGCGCAATTCAAGGCGCAGCACCGCGTGCTTTGCGACACATGACGTCAATAAACGTCAACAAATTAAACGCAATAATGGAGTACAAACACTTGACACTTACTGTATATTGAAATCAAGGCAGTGACACACAGACAAGAGATATTTAAAAGGGCAGTATGTCTAGTTTGCAAACGGTCTGTTGCTGTTTTAAAAGAGTATAATATCCGTCGTCATTGAGAAAGCTACTGAATGTTTTGTTTCATAAAGTACAGCGGCGGGGCGCGAAAACAAAAGGCTAACGAGCTGCTTGCTGGACTTCGATCTGAACAGAGCGCGCTCCAACGTCCTTCATCATCAGTGATACTGTCTCTGTTTGGCAGTGCAGTAATCCCTCGTTTATTGCGGTTAATGTGGACCGGAACCCCCCCCGATAGGTGAAAATCAGCGAAGTAGGATCAGCCAATCAGCTCACAGGATACATCCACTCGTGCTCTCATTGGTTGATCTCGCGCCGGGAACCAATCACGTGTCTTGTCTGAGTGCTGTGGGCGTGTACAAAGCCTCTTAGAGTTTCTCTCTTTGTCTGGCATCCTGGGAAACCGTTTCTCTCGCATCACGATGAAGCAACGCTGTTTTCTGCAATACGGCTGCCGATATGGCGGTAGTTTTTAATTTTTATTTTTCAATGAATATTTTTGAAAAATCCGCGATGCACTGAGGCCGCAAAACTTCAACCGCGAAGTGGCGAGGGATTACTGCACCTACCTCTGCGAGCAGACTTTTAGTCTGATGAACTTGAACAAGAGTAAACTAAGAAGCAAAATAACTGACTCCCACCTACATAACATCTTGTGTTTGTCTGTTAGTCAGCTACAGACCAATCTTGAAAAACTTCAGAAAAATAAGGACCAGCTTCATATCTCTCATTAGGTCACTGACATTGCAACCACATGGTTTTATTATCGATTGTGTATTTGGCACTGAACTGTATTGTACATTGAACACTTGTTGTCCATTTAAATGGTTCATTAAAATGCAAAGCTTTACAAATAAATATAATAAATATAAATATTATGAAATAAATAAAACCATAGCAACTTTAATGTAATACAGTTTGATTTATGATGCAAAACGTACTTTTGGCCCACGGCTCTCAATCAAGTTTGATTTTTGGCCCTTCATAGGAAGAAGTTTGGGCACCCCTGCATTAGAGCAATTATTGAAAAATTCTTAATTTATTAAATATTTTCTTAATTTGTTTTTCTTAAAGATGTCATATTATACATTATTATGTTTTTTGGCTCTACTATAACATGTTTTCCTTAAATGTTGATTATTTTCCCCATATTCTCCATTGTTTGTCTCTTCTCAGTCTGTCAGAAACGCTCAGTTTAGTTCCTGTCTCCATGAAGCTCCTCCTTCTGAAAAGCATAATGTGCTCTGATTGGTCGGCTGGATCAGTGTGTTGTGATTGGTCAAACACTTCCAGTGTGTTTGGGAAATGTCCCGCCCCTTTCCATAACCATCAGTTTCAACACAATATTAACTCAATCAAGCCCCGTCCCTTTATTCTGCATATTAATTATTTAAAAGAGGAATATTGTGTTCATTCCTGGGAGGAAACTCAAGACTACAATGGAGGAGTTTCAGGGAGTTCAGAAAAAGTGGCACTGATATAGAGAAAAACTCTGGAGAGACTCTTTGCTGGAGAGACTTTAATCCCAGTTTTTATCCCATTACTCTTCAGTGGATGCTCTATTTGAGAACACACAATAGCACAGATGTTCATTATCTTAACGCTGTATGGCATGTCAAAGCATTGCTTCGCATCCAGTGATTAGCTAATGACTGATCACTTCTTTTGAACACTTTGATCAGTCCTGTTTTTTCCATCACTGGGAAATATCTCAAGCCAAAAGTCCTCACTGTGGTTTCCCACTTAAAATGCACATGCTTTGCTTTCATATGCGTTGTCCAAGTTGAAGAGCAGATGGTTAACCTGTTTCTCTGATATCTCAAGCCTGGTGGATTCCTCCACCATATGCACACTTTGGCAGTTCATGTCAAGGTCAGGCAGCTGGAAGAGATACGAGTCTAATTATACATTCAAAAACAAATTGGAAAAATAAGAAACATCACACATGCTTACGAAAATTCATATTCATAGTCTGATAGAACTGAAGTTACTTCCCGTAATGTTTTGACTGTGCAAATCACTAGCTAAATATATAACACTTTTTCCAAGCTTGAAAGATGTTTTGGCGATTCCTGTGTTTTGTCTAGCGAGTGTGTATTTGTTTTAGCTCAAAGTTTGGTCTACGGTTCACAATTGGAATTAAACAGATAGTTTAGCTTTGATTGTGATTCCAAATCCACTACACGGGCCCACAAGTGAAGCTGATCTCAGTTTCTCTAGGCCTCAGATCAAACAGGCAAAAGAATGTAAGGGCAACCACAATTCAATTGAAATTCATTTGAGAAATGAAAGTTAATTAACTCTGTCTGTTTTGCTTTCTGTGGAAAATTCCCTTGATCGGTGACACATGTAGTTCTAGCTTATTTACTGCTTATTGGCAATCAACAGCTAGTGTTCAGATTCTTTGTTTTCATAAAAAAAATGGTTTTCTTATAGTTCCAGTTTAGCAAGTATACCTACTTATTAACCCTTTCAAGTTTGGGGGAGTTGAAAGTAGGGATGCTAATTCGTTTTTACTTCGTCTCTCTCTCTATTTGTCGTCTCTTCATCTCACATATTGCATTGAAAAGACTGATCGATTCTAACGAATCATTTCTTTTGGATGATTTTTAAAGTGAACCAATACAAAAATGATTCACCCACATTCAAAAGGCCCTGCACTGCATTTTAGATCTGATTTATGTCTTGTTTTTAATAGAAAAACATGTAGGTTTGCTCTATTTAGTACTGTTTTGTCTGCTTTATGATGATTATTGTTTGGATGGTTAATTTAAATGAATCAATTAAAAATATACAAGTATACAGTATATTGAGGTAATTTATAAAATAAGCTCAGTTCAATTATTGTAGTTTTTTTACTTTCCAATGTCCCATTTTGTTCTATTACCATATACCTTAAAAGTTTAATGATCTCACTCTAATTACATCTATACAGTTATATCTATACCGTTTTAAGGAGCAAACTTTACTGTTCTTTACACCAGCATTAGTGCAATTTTATTTGGTGGAATAGGCACTAATATCGTACATTTAGCAAATTGAACAGACCAGTGTTGTTATTAACTAAAACTATTAAGATTTCAGGTCAATTTCAGTTCTTTGAAATAAAATAAAATACAATTTTAGATGAAAAACTGTAACAATTTTTTTTTTAAACCTAAAATAGGTTGAAGTTCTAAAATAGGTCAAACTGAAATTAAAAACAAATGAAAGCTGATTAGAAACCAAACAAATGACAAAAACACATCAAAATGACTAAAACAAAGTAAAATATAAGTTTTAAATATAAAATATAAAAACTTAGAGCTAATTCACTTTATAGTTAACTAAAACTGAAACTAAAAACATAAAAATATATTTGTTACATGAACTAAAATTTAACCAAAAATATAATATAAAGAACTAGTTTAAGTCAGCTAGTTGCCAAAGATCAACATTTCTCAGTTTACTTTATTTTAACTTGAATTTGTTTTATTACTAAAATAAAAATAAATAAAATAGACAATCAAAACTATTAAAAAAATGATAAAAGCACTACAAAATTACTAATTCAAAATGATTCGTAACTGATTCATAACAACTATAATCTCAGTGATAATAAAATAACCCTAATTCAAAATATTATAGTAAAATATAAATAATACTGGAACAAACTGCTGTATTACTGAAGGCATTATATATGCTTTCTAAAACTAATATGGCAAGTAAAAAAAAACAACATTCAATCAAATTCGAGGAATCGTGACGTAAAGCTCATTGCGACACGCTTCTGTGACAGACGCGAGTTGAATTGCCCAAATGACCCGTGGCCTAAAAGCGCTGGAAAACTGTGCATTATTATGTCTTACGCTGGTTTTCAAGAGAGCAGTTCATTTAGGATCAACGGCCCGTGGTCAGGCCCAATAAGGTGGGGGTCGATATATTGCTTGAACAAAGGACACATCCATAAACACTGGATATTAGCCAAACTCTGCTCCAATATTTACAGAGTGCTTGAATAAACACAAGGGATCCTCAAAGATCAATGGTCATCATCATGTTTTTTACACGGGAATCTCAAGTATGAAAGGCGATGTTATGCAACGAGTCCCAGTCCCTTGAGCTTTAGCGTTTATTTTATGGGGAGTTTGGTAATGACCTGGGAACAAAACCTCCCGGGACTCATTCCAGCCGTGTGCACCAAATCCATAGATGCTGGGTGTATTGCACGCTACGTGTCCTCGGGGAACCACAATATGAATGGACCACCCACAATTTAACGGTTTGTTGCAGAGGCTAGACTAGCTGTAGCGCAGAGCAGGGGATCTGGCAAATTCCCTCGGTGCCGTTCTTGAATCCTTAATCTTTCACGGTGTTTTCCTCTTTAAGCCTGAAGCTGATTGAATTTGTGAACCACTGCCGCTCAGAAAGCTTGCATTGAAGGTCACAGGAGAAGTAATTCAGAGCCCCTTCTGTAAAATTTGTTTACTTGGTCTGTCAACTTGTCCTGCAGGGGATATTTAGTGCATTTAGACTGCCAGCAGTTGCACAACCAAAACAGGCCATGTTTTAATATATTGATATTATACAAACAGCTCTGCCGGAGTGTATTTATAGTGCAACCGTTCCACAAATACCACGGTTGTCACTGACTGGAATAATAATCACAAGAAATGAATACATCAATATCATTGTGCCAAAAACTAAGGTCGCCATATATCCTTTTCAAAAGAAACATTAATATAAACGAATAGATGACACAATGCTTTCCGTCGGAATAGACTGAGATAGTCTGCATGTTAAAACTGACACTAGATTAGGAATTTTAAGGTTCAGTTAGTGCTGCAATCTCACTATTGCCACAGGGGGCGCTATAGTGAACATTAGTGCTACTGTCTTCTTCTATGGTCAGTGGGACTCGATGTTTGATTTAATTGTGTATTTCTAAGTGAGTTTCTTTCTATTAAAAATATACTTAAAGCGTTGGGGGAAAAAATATTATTTTTAAATGCAGTGATACCTTGAGATACGAGCATAATCCGTTCCAGGATTGAGCTCGTAACTCAAATTGCTCGTATCTCAAATAATTTTTCCCTTAAGAAATAACAGAATTTGTTTTATCCGTTCCGGTCCTCTAAAAAACTCCCTTATTAGTGCTAATAACAATGGAAAAAAATTGCTATAGACACACACACACAAAATTATAGTATATATGATTCATGTGATATAAAAAAGTGGTTTTAATTATGAGTTCTTGCCTTGAGGCAGACGATACAGTAGCGGCTAATGACGGCATATGCGGAGGAGGAGGAGGAGGAGGGATAACGTAGATAATGCAAATACAATACAAAAGTGTAGTGTTTCTTCCCGTGTTGTGTATTGGATCGCCTCAGAAGCTCATATTTATTATTATTGAACACTCATAACTCGTGCTGCTCCCAGCTTAATACTCGTGAATCACTCGTCGCCCCCGGTAACCTCCCGCTGTAAAACCAAGCTGCCTCTAGTGGAGATCATATGCAATTACCCCATACATGTATATAAGATACACCACAGGAAGACTCGTGGGAGATGCTTAAGGAAGTCAAGGAACACGTGAAGTGAAGGAGTGAGGCGGCTTGAGCTGCTACCTCTAGCGTCGGCGTCTCTCATCTGCTCGTATCTCAAATATTTACTCGTATTTCAAAGCAAAAAATTAGCTTGAAGACTTGCTTGTATCTCGGAATACTCTATGTCGGGACGCTCGTATCTCAAGGTATTACTGTATATTGAAAGAAAATAGGTTACAAGAAAAGCCATCGCCTTATCTAAATTTAACCCGTTAATACTGTTCTAATGCAATTATGTATTGTTGCTGTTTGTACATGAGAAACTGTTAAAAATAATAATAATTGATGACGTCCAACTACCACTTTTCTGATTTGAAAGTGAAAGGATTTTTTGTGTAGTAAATAAAATCTTAATGCTTAATCCTACTTTAATGGCACAGACTTTTGAAATGAATTTGATCAACCCTTTAATTCAGTCTTCTCAATTATTTTCTGTCGCGCCCCCCCTAGGAAGAAGTAAACATTTTGCGCGCCCCCCCTCCCCCTATTTTGGAACTTTCGCTTTATTGTTTCCATGGCGATGCGTCATGTTTGTCACGTGACAGACCGCAGTCACAAAAAGCGCTGTATGATAGATGTTTAACATTTATTTAGTTTTTAACTTTTTCTTCAAAATATTGACCAACTTGTTGGCTCTGTCATCAACTACCTGCTATTCAGATTCTCAGATATGTGGAAGTGAATGTTTGTCGCTTAAAAACCTTTATAATGCTCATGGTCTCTGAGCGCGTCTTTTTTTGGATCAGTGCCAGATATTGCGTGAAAACACGTGTGAATTTAGCGATTGATCACGTGACACATGAACACCGGTGTGATCGTACACGTCAACGGGTGAAGAGTTTGTTATCTGAACTTCATATCTGCTGCTCTTGTTCAGTGCAAGAAAACCTACTCCCTGGCAAAAAAAAAGCATGTTCCCCACGGTCACGCGCGCCCCCCCTGGCATCGCTGGGCGCGCCCCACTATTTGAGAACCATTGCTTTAATTTAAGGTTTGTGACCAAACTCTCACTAAAACAAACCTTAGTCAAAAAAGAACTGAAGAAATGAACAGGTGTGACGTTATTTATAAGGTCAAAACAATGTTCATTCAGAGTTTAAAACAGCTTGCCAAAGCAAACTTATCAGAGAAACTCTGAACTACCATTGGTCATATGTAGCGATGATATATGAGTGTCTCTGAGGCTCTGCCTTCTTTGAGAGGTAAATTAATTTCTTCTGTTCGTATCAATCAGTAAGCGTCGCTCTCAGCAGGTTGGACAGCGTCGGGACGTTCAAAAACAGTATGTCACTAGTCAGGTATTTCAAATTTCTTTTTAGCCTTAAGCGAAGAACAAAAGAACTTTACTGTGAGTATATAAATAGACTGGAAATAGATTATACCGTGCCTGTGTCCAGAAGAAAAGGGTTTGCTGGCCTACGTTACCTTGTTGGACAGGCAGAGAGGAACACATTAACCTGGACGAGGGGTAATGGATTGATTCTGTCACTTGAACCCAATTTGTTTTTATTTGTCTTGGATCATTCTCGTAACAGTGTGGGACGTGCATGTCTCTGCGAGCAGTCTGGAGGCGTTTCATGTAGCTGTCTACTGTTATGTGAAGACATTTTTCTCCCTTGAGAGTCAATGTCTGTGTATGTCATCACGACCTGGCCATGAGTCAAACTGATCTCAGGTCAAGCCTGGAACACAAATCTCCATGACTTACTGCACTTGCAAATACACACACGTAAAAAATAGTAACACGCAAATCGACACAGCAGAGGGCTTTGCGTGTCATTCATTCTCACATGAAGAAGAAGGGAAGGAGCCTGTCTGTCGCTATACAGTGCGGTAAATCAATATGAAAGTTATGAGGACGGCCAGTGTCTCACTGTCTGGAGCAATGGCATATAGAGCCAATTACAGTGGTACTGTAACTGATCCTGAGACCATCCCTGGGCGCATTAAACTCAACTTTTATTATAACAGATGCATCTGAATGGCTGAACCAAAGCCATTACATGAAATAGCCATTGAAAAAAAAGTTTATGCATTTGAATGAATAGTTAATCTGGACAAAATAAAATTTGCATCATACCATTGACCCGTAATGTATTATCAACTGTGTGTGTTTGTGTGCGTGTACACTAATATATTTTTGTGCTTGTAAGGAAAAAAGAAGGTTGTCGGGGGTTCAGGCGTGTATTCAGGATTCATGTGGACATTTGTGTATCTAAGCTCGAGCAGCTGTCAGACAAGGTTAACGGATGTCGATCGTAACAAAACACTGATTCACTCACGGCCCTAGAGAAGTCTGTGAGAAATGTAAAAGAAAATCGACCACCAGGGGGCGCCTTCATGTTTTTCATGCGCATAAAGGATTGTATATCACCCGATTTTTCGCACACGACCACAACATTCGTACCGTATACAGTAGAACCCCGACTTACGAAAATAATCCATTCCGAGGTTGGCTTCGTAAGTCGATCTTTTCGCCAATAACTCCAGATAAAGCCGCTAGATTTGTCTCTAGTCGCTTTTGGGAAAAATTGTCACTGGAGTGGTCTGAAAACGCTTTAAATATAGCGACAAAGACGCTAAGTTGGCTACACAGAGGCTGGTGGGAGCGATGCTGACCAATAGGAGAGCAGGTTGCTGCAGCGAAAGCAAGCGTCCGAGCCGGAAGACAGCCAATGGGAGAGCGGGACGATCGGTGCGAGTTTACGGGTCAGTGGCGCACGAACTTCAAAACAAAACTCAGAAATCGTCGCCTTGCCCAAGATTTCGTTTTTCGCATCTCGATCATTTTGTCGTTACTCGGGCGAAAAAAATAAATAAGTAGAACTCTATAAGTAGAGTTCTACTATAGTAGAACTCCTCATTCTGAGCCGCTGTCAATCAAACCGTTTGTTAAATATTGGAGAATATTCCTAAAATGTACTTTCGCGAACTAGGCCTAGGTTTTTGGCTCAAACTCAATAACTGTTAAAAAGCTTTAAAACTACTATATTTCTTTAGTAAATTGCCTGTATTGGCTGTAAATTCTTATCCATCTATGATCGAAGTGGCTCCATGCTTACTAAATAAAAAATAATTCCTTTGTAGGAATGTTATTAAAGGCCTCAAACCCGATAACTGCTGCTTTGAGCTACATTTGAACATTGGTTTCCTTCAACATATTTCTGTTGCAGCTTTTTTGCAAAATAAGCAATTTTGCTGGTTACTTCCTATGATAGTGGTGCATTGATAGTCACTGATCTTAAATGTTAATGTTTGTGTAAGAAGACTGTGCGGCTCTATGCTTGACTTTATGCACCTGTTGGTAATAGGTGTAGCTAAAGTAGCCAAACCCATAAATTAGAAGTGATTTTCCACATACTTGTGACCATATATAAAATTATTCTTGCCGTGCTTCATGTGGAATGAAAAATATACACCGAAGACTGTTAATGTAGCGTTAGTAAATGCAATCTCACATGCAGAAAGTGGCTTGCAGAGGAAAATTCAGCCTAAGCTTATCCATCATGTCAGAGGCATCTGAGCCGCCCAAGTTCCTAACTAAAGAAAATTTCCTGTACAGAAAGCATCGTTGCACATAAACCCTCACTTCCTCAGTAGGACCATTTAGAAGCTTAGCAAAGAGCTATTAATCGAGAGTTTAGGGATGGGAGTCCATGAATCCAACAGACTTTGGAAATGTTTTGCTCTCTCGCTCAACCTTTGCGCTCATTTTTGTGGAGGAGGCTTGACAAGGACGTGAAGTAGAGAGGAAGGGAAGACAAGAGTTTATTATGAACTGTTTTTCTCCTTAATGTTTCTCCTCATTATCTTTCAGTTTATAACTGGCCTATGATACCGTTTTCTAAATGGAAATATAGACAGTAAAACCGCTTATCACCACACTGACCTTTAGGGAAATATTGTCAAATTATCCCCTCCCCCAAAAAAGTCAGTGGCGACTGTGACTTTAAGATTTTAAAGGTTTAACAATTGATGTAATATATTTTCTATTTACAACTTACAAAGTCTGTGTGGGCAAACCTTTTACCTTTAATGTTAATTCTCAATCATGTGAAGTTGTATGGAAATCATATGATCATCTTGTAAGTAAAAGCAATTATTTTGTACATTAAATATGTAATGTTTCATTTGGTCTAAAACAACCTAAATTATTGTCAATCCAAGTTAAGAAATTGTTGTTGATATAGCTTTGGAAATGGATGTATTAAATATTGCAGACTCTTTCATACAAAATAATTGCAGCCCATTCGATCTAAGTGTTCCTCAGGAATCAAACCCATAACTTTGGTGCTGGTAGTGTCTTGCTTGGTTAAGCTACAAGAACCAACTGTAAATGTTTTGAGCCAAACATTTTAGCCAGTTATGAGCCAGCATGTGTCAAACAGAAACAGAGGAAAGGAGTCCTATAGTGGCAAGCCACTGTTTTGATGAGATCTAGAGAAGGATCTTCTGTACCACCCAGTTCACTTCTTGATCTAAATCATCTGTGAAGAATGAAAGCCTCACCATTAATGGAAACTCAACCTTGGCAAGCACTTCAAGTGCACTTGAGGTAAACTTGACACTTTTATCAGCTTCCAATAACAAGATATCAAAAACATATCTCTGAAGTTTTGAGAACAAAGAGTCCAAGAGCGTCGGTTGAGTTAACACCATTTGTGCTAAATGTGTTTCTTAAAGCAACTGATGGCTTCCATATTTGAGGTCCTTTTAAAGTGATATCAAATTCTCTTCTAATGGGAATCAGCTTCACTTTGCCTATTGCAGTAAATCACATTATGTTCAATTTGTATTTTGGGATTTCATTGGGAACACTCTAGTGCGATTACATTGGTCTTTCTCAAAATTGAGATGCATGTGCTAAATGTTTGAACGATATCTATCCTCAACTTGTGATGCAGCCTGGATTAAAAAAAAATCACAGCATGTTCGTTTATTTAGCCTAAGGTGAGTCTGGTTTCTCCTTAGGTTTGACCTTAATTTCTGTCACCTGATGGAGTTTGGGTATCTTGTTTGCTTTAGTTGATGTTTAAAAGACACTTAATTGTCAGAGCAGTCAAATCCATCATATTACTGACTAACAAAACTTGAACTGAATAATGATGCTACTCAATTGAATTTTTTTCACAATTGACAATTTTGCTACATCAACACTGTTATTGAACAGAACTGAATCAACATTGAATAGACTCAATCTAAATAACGAGACTGTTGTCTCCTGAACTCAATTAATAATTGATGAACTTTACACAGTTATTGAACTGAACTGAACTTTAGAGTTGCTTTAAAGCAGAATTTTAATTTGTCTCATATTTGATAAAGTTTGCATAATTGATTATGTTATTTTCTTGTGTATTACAGTGAAACTGCTTTGCTTAAAGATGATTTGACACTCTTTTTGGGGCAGATTTACTAGCAGCTTGCGCTAGAGAAAACCCTCTTTTGGCATTTAAAAACTACTGTCAGAATTTACTAAAGACACGCAGTGAAATATTAGCGCTCAGAAGGTGCGGACATGGACATGTAGGAGTTTCCCTTTCAGGTGCAAAATTAATAGGAGTAGAGTATTTAAATGAGTCACACAAGGTGATTTACTAAAGTTTGCACTCATCAATTTACTAGCGTTTGCGCCATAATGTACCGCCCCCAAAACAGCATGTCATAATCCAGATGCTAATTTGCGCAGCTCTTGTTAGATTGCGTTGTTCATTATGGAAATGATCCAGCAGCGTTCTTTAATTTCATAAGTAGATCATTTTTTTTAACAAATTGCACTCTCACGCTAATTTGCCCTGTTTTCTAAATCTGGCCAATAATAATTGAGATAATGTTTTTCTTTTCCTTTGGTTAATTTTGTGTCTCTCTTTCCTTTCAGATTCAGACCTTAGCATGAGGACGCTTAGCACTCCTAGTCCCGCCCTCATTCTGAACCCAAACCCTTCCTGTGTCTCCGCTCAAACTCTCCCCAACGGCCATGAAACGTCCTCCACTTCCTTTAATATCCCGGGGGAAACAGTCGCCATGGTTCACCCACCACCAGGCACTCGCTCACGGCCTTCAAAAGTCCCTCACACCGCCCTCGTTGATATCCTGCCCGATCCTGTTTTACTGCACATCCTGTCTTACCTGTCCACCCCTCAGCTGTGCCGCTGTGCTCGAGTGTGCCGCCGCTGGTATAACCTGGCCTGGGACCCACGGCTCTGGAGTAGCATTCGTCTAACTGGAGAGCTGCTGAATGCTGACCGGGCCCTGAAAGTGCTGACCCATCGGTTATGTCAGGACACTCCCAATGTCTGTCTGACCCTGGAGACGGTCGTGGCCAGCGGCTGCAGGAGGCTGTCTGATCGTGGGCTTCGTGTCATAGCGCAGTGCTGTCCAGAACTGCGGTGTCTGGAGGTTGCAGGCTGCTATAATGTGTCCAATGACGCAGTGTTTGATGTGGTATCCAAGTGTCCCAACCTGGAGCATTTAGATGTATCAGGTAATATTGGCAGAAATTGCAATTGGTGATGCCATGGCCATCGGGTCAAGATATTTATTTACTTTTAATAAGTCTCACCTCTTGAGGTGAGACATTATATTCCACAATGATGTATTGTTCTGCATTTGTAGGAGATGTAATATGTATTTGTATTAAGATTTTCAAAATTTTAAGTATTTGTATAGCACATCAATTATGCGTGAGACCTGGTCGACAAGTAAAACAATAAGTCTTGATTATTTTTAAGAGCTCTTGTGATGGATTAGCCGACATTATGCATCAGAATTGCATGTTTGGTTGTGGATTTATTCGGGGAGTAATTCACAGTGGTGAAGTTTTTCTGGGAAGGCTGGGGAAAACATTATGGGATCTAGGAATCACTGCCAGTCTTTCAGTCTTTCTCTGGGGGAAGGTGAGGTTTGCTCGGTTTTTAAAGATGGACTGCTAACCTCAACTAAAGTGTAAGAGTCCGTCTGCTGAGTTCATTGAACGAGTCACACGCTGTACAGTTATTCATCATGCAAAGGGCACAGCGTGCTTTCCGCTATCCACAAGTAATACACCCTTTGTTGCAAAAGTATCCCAAATTTCTTGTGGTTACATTTACTTTTAAAAGCAGGTAGTATAACTGTTAACAGGAGCAAAAACAGATTCTGCCTGGTTTTGGTTCCATATGAGGTTTCTGGATTTTATTTCCCTATTATTTTTCTCTGTGTTGTCCTATTTTCTCTGGCCTTTACTCACTCTGTTTCATTCATTCACCTTGATCTGAATACCTGATGTAGGTTTTTTAAGTAACTTCACTTTGACTACTTTCCCATTGCTCGTGTGGCATTTCCTGTTTCTCAGTGATCTTAGCAGTTCCTGTGCTCATATGTACATTTAAGGACATCAAGAAATAGTCTAATGGTTGTTTTTATATATACAGGAAGTTGTAATAAAAATAATGCCCCCCTGACTTGAAAGATCAGAATAGATATAGTCACAGTACATAGCTAAAATCATGAGCTATTGCTAAAATTTGTATTAATTTACCATAACAACTAAAACCGGTTTTTAACACCCAAGCAAAACCTTAGAAGCTGCCAAGAAATCTCTAGCAAATGCTTAAGAACTTTAAAACCTTATCAACAATGTTCAGAACTTTCCAAGTATTTAATATACATTAGCAACCCTTTGTTGTTTATTTTTGGGATCTGATAGAGCATTTAGATCTGGAATCGATGATGAGTGACGCATGTCTTAACAGCCAGATATTTAAGATTTATCATGATTAACTTTGTTTTTCTATCGTTAAACCATAATAATGATAATCCTTTCCCTCAGGCTGCCCTAAAGTGACCTGTATCAGCCTGAGAGAGGAGACGTCTCTCCAGCTCACACCTCTACACGCACAGCAGATCGGCCTGCGATACCTGGACATGACGGACTGTGTATCACTGGAGGATGAAGGCTTAAGGACCATTGCATTTCACTGTCCACGTCTCACACATCTCTACCTGCGACGCTGCAGCCGCCTAACAGATGAGTCCCTGAGGCAACTTGCACTGCGCTGCACTGCTTTACGCGAGCTTAGCCTTAGCGACTGCCATCTGGTGGGAGACTTCGGCTTGCGTGAGGTTGCTCGTCTGGAGGGCCGCCTACGCTATCTAAGTGTAGCACATTGTATGCGCATAACAGACGTTGGATTGCGTTATGTTGCACGCTACTGTCCACGCCTCCGCTACCTGAATGCCCGGGGCTGTGAGGGGCTAACGGACCAGGGTGTGAGCCATTTAGCTCGCAACTGCCCCCGACTGCGGTCTATTGACGTCGGCCGATGCCCACTTGTGTCGGATGCTGGGGTGGAGGTGTTAGCACGCTCGTGTGAAGGGCTACGAAGGCTGAGTCTGAGGGGCTGCGAGAGTTTGACGGGGAGAGGGCTAATGGCGCTAGCAGGGGGATGCCCTGAGCTGCAGTTACTAAATGTACAAGAGTGTGACGTGCCACCGGAGGCACTTCGACTAGTCAGACAGCACTGCAGACGCTGTGTGATCGAGCACACCATACCTGCTTTCTACTGAGGGGGGTACAGGTTGAGGACGCAAGGGGTGTTGACCTCTGAAAAACAAATGTTTATGCTTTCTGCATTCCTATGACTGCCTGAAAACATGCAACATGGTGGATGTGTCTCAAAATCTTGCTCTCGGAGGGCCACTGTCCTGCAGAGTTTAGCTCCAAGACCTCTATTGACTGGTTCAGGCGTGTTTAATTGAGGTTTACATTTACATTTATCCAAAGCGTCTTACATTGCATCCAAGATACACATTGACATTCCAATCAGTTCTTGCTTTTCCTGGGAATCGAACCCACAACCTCTGGCATTGCAAAAAAAGGAAAGCTTGAAGTTCAAATTTGCAGGACAGTGGTCCTGTAGGTGCAGGATTGCACACCCTTGACCTAGTGAACCGATTTGATGTCTACTACAATGTTTCTCTACCCAGTTCCTGGCGGCGCACCAACAGTATTATTTTTTGATGTCTATAATAAGATTCAATCAGGTATATTTGATTAGAAAGAGTTTTTAAAATCTATACTGTGAGTGCATCTCAATCAGCTCCCTAATTCAGTAGCCCAGACACTAGTCAGGAAGTTGGCCATTTTAAGAGCTTTCTCAATCGTTTAATCCATCCAGTGCCTTGACACGTTCGCTCTGTTTTTTTTTAATACAGACTGTTAACTAATTATATTCCAACATAAACATACATTGCTACATAGGTAATGAACAAAATCTAGCTAAAATGTATGATTTATGTTAGAGCTGAACTGCAAAGTATTTATCATAATGTACTTTAAACAGCATTAAAACATAATATCAGAAAGATATCAGTTCTGCTGTTGTTCCAGTACAAGTAGTGATGTTGTAAAATGGAGACATTGTCATATCGCTGGAAATATACTCACCTAAAGGATTATTAGGAACAGCATACTTATACCGTGTTTGACCCCCTTTCGCCTTCAGAACTGCCTTAATTCTACATGGCATTGTTTCAACAAGCTGCTGAAAGCATTCTTTAGAAATGTTGGCCCATATTGATAGGAGCATCTTGCAGTTGATGGAGATTTGTGGGATGCACATCCAGGACACGAAGCTCCCGTTCCACCACATCCCAAAGATGCTCTATTGGGTTGAGATCTGGAGACTGTGGGGCCATTTTAGTTCAGTGAACTCATTGTCATGTTCAAGAAACCAATTTGAAATAATTCAAGCTTTGTGACATGGTGCATTATCCTGCTAGAAGTAGCATCAGAGGATGGGTACATGGTGGTCATAAAGGGATGGACATGGTCAGAAACAATGCTCAGGTAGGCCATGGCATTTAAACAATCCCCAATTGGCCAAGAAAACATCCCCCACACCATTACACCACCACCACCAGCCTGTACAGTGGTAACAAGACATGATGGATCCATGTTCTCATTCTGTTTATGCCAAATTCTGACTCTACCATCTGAATGTCTCAACAGAAATCGAGACTCATCAGACCAGGCAACACTTTTCCAGTCTTCAACGGTACAATTTTGGTGAGCTGGTGCAAATTGTAGTCTCTTTTTCCTATTTGTGTTCATGATATACTGATTCATGATTTTGGAAGCTGATTGAGACGTACCCTGTGTCTGTAGGAACAGGCTCGGGAAACACTGTTTTACAAGGGTTTTTAAATCTGAGTTTAGCTTCAACCCTAATCAAACACATCTGAACCATCTAATGAAGGTCTTCAGGATTACTACATAGATAAAGGCAAAGTTGGAGCTAAACTCTGCAGGAAAGTGGCTCTTGAGTGCCAGAATTAAGAACCCCTGCCCTGGGGCGACTCAGTTGTCAAATCCTGCTCTTGGAGGGCCAAAGTCCTGTAGAGTTTCGACCTGTTGCAGAGTTTAAACCTTTAAAGTGGGCATCCAGGAGCAGGACTGGACGCCCTAACATAGAGAGTTGGTTCGCTGTCTATGGCAGCGTATCCCAACTCTGTTCCTGGAGGCACACCAAGAGTATTCATTTTGTATGTCTCCCTTATCTGACCCATCCATTTCACACCTAGGAGTCTCTCCTAATGAGCTGATTAGTTGAATCGGGTGTGATGCATAATGAAAAGGATTGGGAAACACTAGTCTCCTGCCTACTGCAACTCTGGAACAACAGACTTTTGCGGCTGAACACCGCGTAACACTGACTATCGTAGCGAGCCGAGTGCAAAGTCGAGATCCAACCCTGATCAAACATGACTGAACCCGATAATTACAGACAGGTGTGTTGGATCTGAATTCTGCAGATAGGTAGATCTCCAGGAACAGAATTGGTCTACATAACATTTTAAGCGCAACCTTGTAATTGTTGTGAAATGGCCTTAATACGCAACAACATCAGTAACAGTTATGTGTCATGAAAATTGTGATGCAATACACACAATTTTGACATTCAAAGGCAGTTCATTTGTCAGGTTTTGAGACACACATCTGGTGAGCCATGTTGCTTCTTACAGAGCTGAACTATGTTCTTGCCAGTTAAAGAACTACATGACATGTATCGTAATATTTATCACATGATAGGGAGTCATTATTGTCACTGTACAACCGTAAGCTGGTGTTTTTCTAGGTGTCTGAACAATGTTTGTTGGAGTTGATTTGTTTTGTTTTCTACAAAAGCTCTTTAGCTGGTTTTCTATGTCTAGAGCCTGTCCATTACAAGGTTAAATTGACATTCTTTGTGGATGAACTGTCCCTGTAAATATATATAATTGTCCCAGTCTCCTTTAGAAAACTACCATCTGATTTCAAGAGACCATCTAGGTTCAAAATAACTATGGAAAATATGGGCATTTGCACTTTAAAGGGCATTAATATCAGATTGATGTCTGAAGATCTAAGTCTTTACATCTTTTATTTGATATCCCAGATAATGGTAGTCAAGGATTTGTACAAGGTTCAAGCAATATGTTGCTGCTAAACACTCAATAAAGGGCTACTTATTTAAAATGAAATGTTTTTTGTAATTTGCTGTATCCGTGAACAATTGGGAATTGATTGCAAGTGATATGCGTGTGAAAGCCTCTGGCAGGCGTCCAGAAGACACTTCTTTTGAGATGTGATCGATACTTGAATGAGACGCACCGTTAGTACGAACCTTCAGCATCTTGAGTTAGATTACCCTCACGATAACCATAATCATAACTTATTTCAATTGTTAGTGCATGAATCACTCTCTATACAAACAATGGTGCACCAAATTGCAAAGATGAAATCAATTACTCAGTGAGATGGATGGTAAATATGTGGTTTTTGTTGCAGCTGAGTCATTTGAGGCACTTGTCCTCTACATGTGAGCTGAACTGCACTAACTTCGTTTTCATTTTGCTTGCATTGGTAAGAAAGAACAAATAATCTGTATGTAACTTGCTGAATGCTGACATAACATGTAATACAACACAAACTTGTTCATTGAAGCTTAAAGCTTAAAGAAGTAAAGTCAAAAGTTGCTGCCTTAAACAGACAAGTTGGTTGCAATTAAAAATTTAAGTCATTTCAACTTAAATGACATTAAACGGACATAAATTAGTTGAGTTTTGTATAACTTATCAAAATAAGATTAAGACTTGTTTAAAACAACATTTTTTACATGTAGTTTCCAGGGCAATCTGCAAACCATCAGTTTTATCTGTAAATTAATCGAACAAACTTACTCTTCTCAGTGTACTCTCGATGACTGTACTTGATTATCTCCAAATAACTACATATAAATTGTGTCTGTTAACAAAATGTATTTTCCTCTTGGCAATAAGCACTTCTTCTTCTTTTTGAGATTTGGTTGACAGTGGCTTTTGGCAATCTGGTGCTGCCCTCTGTTGGTTATCATCTGTTACTGCACTTACAGGGTTTAGTTCACCCAATAATTATTCCATAATTTTCTCACCCTCAAGCCATATAACTTTCTTCTTTCAGCCAAACACAATCTGAGTTATATAAAAAAATATCCAGGTTCTTCCAAGCTTTTTAATGGGAATGATTGGCACCATTTTTTTGAAGCCCAACTGGTGTATGGCCATTACCGGAATCCAGTGATAATAGTTTATTAAGAGATATTTAAGGGTATTTTTCTTATAAAAATGCAAAAAGGCCTTTACTAACCCCCTGGAGCAGTATGTGCTTTTTTGGGCTTTAAAAAAGGGGTTCCATTTTTTTTTTTACATGACTCCAACTGTGTTTGGCTGAAAGAAGATAGTCATTCAACTTGGATGGCTTGAGTAAATTACGGAATAATTTTTGGGTGAACTATTTGTGAACTACTTGCTTTAATATAGTTAGTATGTAAAATGACACACAGTATGGAGTGCTAATAATAATAATAATAATAATACATTTTATTTTAGGCGCCTTTCAAATCACTCAAGGTCAACATACATCAGAAAGAAATAGCAACAAGAACAATATTAAAATAATAAATAACAATTAATTAATTAATAATAATAATAAACCCCAAAATAATATTATGCCATTAAACCTCTTTATGTTGCGATTGGTTATCATCTAAAAAATGAATAGGTTTAGTATTTTAATTCCAAATTGTTATCAAAATGTCAACTTCTGATAGTCTAGTCTAATAATGAGTTAAAAAAATACTAATAATAATTTAATAATATAATAACAAAGTAGTTTTATTGCATCATGTAGGTCATCCTGTTATTTATGCAATTTTATAATTTGCAAACTAAGCAGTTTGCATATTGCAAAAATAGTACGGTATTATATTCTTAAGTTTACTATATTAGAGAATAGACTATCATAATGACAATGAGACACTCTATCAGTTAAGTGAAAATTGAATTTTCAAGAACATCCATATTTAATTTAAACACCTACAATTATTTTTAGACGTGTCTGAAAGACTACGGTTCTCTGATAGTATTATTGCAACTTCTGCAACTTCGCATATATCGGTATTCTAAATAATGCTAAAATGTGTTTACCACTTCAGTTTGAAAGAAACACATGATCACAATCGTTTCGATTTTCTTTTAATAAATAGATTCAAAATTGCAATATTGAGAAAACCAGAAAAGGCACTTAAAAAAAACAACAAGCTACATTAGGTGTTGCGGCAGTAACTATCTGGTTCTCATCCTTCAGCTTGATATTTATTATTTTGTCAAGCATTTCAAAAGCTTTAAATGACTGAGTCTGCTTATTATGTCCAAATAAAATAAGTACAAATACAAATACAGGGTACCTTTTTAGCAAATTATATGAACTTTTGAAAATAAAACTATACCTTCATTTTCTCCAAATACCTCTCAACAAATTTTGTTTTTGTACCAAAGAGCTTTATCCTTAATTTCAAATGTATGCATTACAACTTCTTTTTAATTTTAAAAATACTATTTGAAAACATTTGAAATTTAATTTGTAGGCATCAATAATTATGCTCATTTCTAATGAGTGTTTAGCGAGATTTGGCTTTCTACACCGATTGACTAAACACTGCAGGATTTCACCTGAAATACACTGATACTCGTCAAGAGCCACATAATAATTCAACATATAGTCCTTCATAACACATTAAATACACAGACATTTTCAGCTGACCACAAGACGCGCCATAATGAGATCCTAAGAGCAAGAATACGAGGGAAATAACTTTTCACCTTCTAAAAACAAAGACATGAAATGCAAGACGAGAGTAAACGAATATGCATAGATTATTAACACATTAAACCAAACGTCCAGAAAATCACATATACACTGGTCACATAATTCTCTTATGCCAACATATGGCATCAAGCAATATGGCAACATCAAGCATCGATAATGAAGCAATTTGAATGCAGATAGAATACAACAAAAAAAAATCATATGATGTTTTAAAGTTGCATTTGATGAGTTTTTGCAATATTTTGGGTGGGATTCAAGATTCCCTTTACGCCGCAATTCAAAGTGAAACACTTTACACAAAGGGACAAAGCTCTGTCCTGTGAATGTATGAATGTACACAGGGTTAATAATAAGAAAAACGTGTGTAAATAAAAAGACTGTACATGTTTGCAAGGGACTTCTCCATAAAATACTTCATCCTTTAACAGAGCTACAATACTGGTCTAAAAGAATGACTTTACAATGAAAAAATAAACCATTTAAAGGAAAATATCCCTTCGAAAACATTCTTGCACGTGAACCCAATGTCATTATTTGCCTTCATATTTGGGGTTGATCACAGTTGTGACGGCGCTCTTGTAGATGGGGTTCTCTCCCTGTAAAAAAGGAATAAAAATGTGATTTTAAAAATAACAATCAAACATTCAGTATAATTCAACCTCAAAATGTCATTTGAATGCATCTAAGAAACCGTAGATAAAACACATGCAGCTATATAGCATTTAATTAAATTAAAAATGCTTAAATGTTGCACAACATTGTAAGATGCTCATGCTCTAGTTGATCAGTGATTTTTTCCCCGATGCTTAAACTTTGATTTACTTGTGGATCACGATTAGTTTTAGAATTAGATTAAGAGTTTAAGATTGAGATTAAGATTAGAATTCAACTAGAGAGGATAAAGTTCGTCGAGACAAACTTTAGAAGTTGGCTGAGAACGTCGCACCGGAAACGTTAATTTCGCATGTTGGTAGCACAATTTAACATTATCTACGAAGTATGTTACGAAAAAAGAATTAACAGGTTGCTAGGGTGTTGCTAGGCAGCTTCTAGGGTATCCGGGGTGGTTGCTAGGGTGTTGCTAGTTGGTTGCCAGGGTAACCAGAGTGGTTGCTAGGCGGTTGCTATGGTAACTGGGGTGGTTGCTAGGGTGTTGCCAGGCGGTTGCTAGGGTAACCTGTTTGGTTGCTAGGTTGTTGCTAGGCGGATGCTAGGGTAACCGGAGTGGTTGCTAGGGTGTTGCTAGGCAGTTGCTAGGGTATTTTGGGTGGTTGCTAGGCAGTTGCTAGGGTAGCTAGGGTGGTTGCTAGGCAGTTGCTAGGCGGTTGCTAGGTTATCCAGGGTGGTTACTAGGGTGTTGGTAGGTGGTTGCTAGGGTATCCTGGCTGGTTGCTATGGTGTTGCTAGGTGGTTACTACGGTAACCAGGTTGGTTGCTAGGGTATCCTGAGTGGTTGCTAAGGTGTTGCTAGGCAGTTGCTAGGGTATTTTGGGTGGCCTACATGAATCCTGTAGCAGATCCAGGAGCTGGGGAGGTGGAGGGGTTCAGAGGAACTATAGTGAACTATAGTGAACTTCGAACCAGACGGCTATTTAAATGTTTAAATCTCATTGGCTGCAGTGAGATTACAGATGGCATGTAAAGGACCGACCAGTGCTCTACAGTTCATGACTGAACTAGATATAATTAATATACAAAATGATTGGAAATTATGGAAAAATTTCTGTACCAGATCACAATTTATCTCACACACACACTGTGAAAAAAGGCCATGCAGAAAGAGGATTGAGGTATACAAACTTATAGAGCCACAGCTTTACGTCCATAGTTTGGGTTCCTGAATTTATTAATAGGGCTCTTGTAAATGGGATTCTCTGTCTGAGAGTGGAAAGGACAGATAACAGATGAAGCAACAGAAGAGATGAAATGATGGACAACAAATGTAGAATGCAAAGGATGGCGATAGGAAGGAGATGGACAGATTTCATGGGCGTGAATAGAAAAGGAGGAAAACATGCACACGGAATGATAACCTCAGCAACAGAATGAAGACGCAAAGAGATGCTAACAGCATAAAACAAAGTTGTTTTTATCCAATTATTTGCAACTAAAACTAAGGTTGAATCTCCATTTCACAATGTCTATATTAAGTAAAAAAGAAATATTCATGGCTGAATGTAATTTAATGTTAATTGCAATTATATTGAAACGTATTATAGTTTAGAACTACCGTATATTAAATGCAATTAGCTGAACTTAAGAGTTTTTTTTAGCCACTTAAGTACATCTTTATATGTAATTTCATAATTATTTGTGTTGTCTTGAAATACAGTTAAAATACTGCATTTACGGTAAATAAAATATACTTAATTGTTATTTCTATTGAAGTTTGTATTTAGTTAAATATATTTGTAATTACATATTTGACACGATTGTAATTTAGAACAATTGAAATGTATTAACTCTTAGACAAAAACCCTACAGTTAAAATTATAATCACGTACTTTACAAGTTAGTCAAAATAAAAGTCCTTCTTTAAAGCATGACATAAGATTATTTAAACACAATAAAAAACTCTGACATGATCATGAAAGTGTACTCTATTTAATTGCTATTTTATTTCATTAATATTAAAGTATCTGCAAATACAGATTCTTAAAACTAAATTTTTAGGATTATAAGTGCACACCCAGTTCAAGGAAGCGCACTTCTGTTTCACAAGGGTGATGAACCAGCAGAGGGCAGCAGTGAATCACCCACACTGACCTCAACTGGCCACGACACACCCAGACAAAAACGAGGCCTTCAAAACCCAAAAGCCTTTCCTTTCAGTTAAAGTCAGGACAGCTTTCCTAAAAACGGAGAGCTTTTAAACAGGAAAACGACGCTTCTGATGAAACAATCTCAGACAACTTGAAGCATCTTGGTCCAGTTTTAATAAGAGTTGAAAACTGCTATTTTAATCCTACCGTGTCCCACTTGGCGTTCATCTTCTCTTTCTCGAACTTGGCGAACTCGCGGCGGTCGTGAATGATCATGAGCAGCTTCCAGATCAGCAGCAGGGCTAGACCAATCAGAACGATGCCTGCGACCACACCCGCCACGATGGGAATGATGTCAGGACCCGCCGGACACTCTGCCAAACAAAAAAAAAGATAAAAAAGCAAATGCATAAATGGATATTTTTTTGGTACTAAAAGTCTCAATGCAATTTTTTTAAACTTTATGGAGCCTTACCTAAAGTCTCCACCACATGGACCTCCTTCTCCGTGTTGTTGTTGACGGCGTAGGTGTAGTAGAACCAGCAGTCGTTGGCGTCTCTCTCCTTACAGTGCATGAGAGGGAAGGCCTGCACCGGCTGAGGGAGTTTATCTCTGTCTTTCACCTTGATCAGGTTAAAGTAGCTACAGTCTCTCTCACAAGTGTCTTTCTTCTCCCCTGTGCCGAACGCCCGGCACTGCACACACTCCCTGCGACAGGAAAAGAGCTATGAACAACCTTCTACGGACACTGAAGGAGAATGGAAAGACTGAGAGTTTACAATCTCTGCAAAGAAATAGACAATATTGATATTGGCAATCAATGTACCAAATACCACCATAGTCTTTTTGAGAGTACAGTAATACCTTGAGATACGAGTATCCCGACATAAGAGTATTCTGAAATACGAGCAAGCCATTGAGCAGTTTTTGCTTTGAGATACGAGTAAATATTTGAGATACGAGTAAATATTTGAGATACGAGCAACTTGCTGACGCTAGAGGTGTTCAAGCACTCGGAGCAGCTCAAGCTCCTCATTTATGGGGTAATTGCATATGATCTCCACTAGAGGCAGCTTGGTTTTACAGCGGGAGGTTACCGGGGGCGACGAGTGATTCACCAGTATTAAGCTGGGAGCAGCACGAGTTATGAGTGTTCAATAATAATAAATATGAGCTTCTGAGGATATCCAATACACAACACGGGAAGAAACACTACACTTCTGTATTGTGTTTGAATTATCTACGTTATCCCTCCTCCTCCTCCTCCTCCTCCTCCTCCTCCACACATGCCGTCATTAGCCGCTACTGTATCGTTTGTCTCGAAGGAAAGATCTCTTAATTAAAACCACATTTTATTTTATATCACAGGAATCCTTATATACTATAATTGTGTGTGTGTGTGTGTGTGTCTCTATAGCAATTAAAAACATGTTTTTCCATTGTTATTAGCACTAATAAGGGAGTTTTTAGAGGGCCGGAACGGATTAATTATTTTCCTGTTATTTCTTAAGGGAAAAATGATTTGAGATACAAGCAATTCGAGTTACGAGCTCCGTCCTGGAAAGGAATATGCTCGTATCTCAAGGTGTTACTGTACAGCTTTGCCATCCCCACGACTGTCTGAATGCACTCTTTGCATTATATTTCCTCATAATAATTTAAATATATATTTTTAATTGTGCATTGTCAAATATATTTCGAATGTGAAAAATAAATTGTCATGCTGTGCTTTTCACACCATATATTCTGAATATTCTGGCCAGAATTTAATTTTTTTGGTCAGCAGCAGGTTGTGCAACATTTCAGCATTTAAGTCGTGCATGTGCTGAATGCAGCTCAATATGTCACACAATCGGTACACAGATGCCACGTGTGTTTCACTGACTTGTGCTCAGTACAGACTCCAGGGCAGGTGGGGCAGATCTCACAGGTGGGCCCCTGGAACTTGGGGTCGGTGCACCTGCAGGTCCCGCATTCGCAAGTCCCTCTGCCGTTACAGATCTGCTTGTTGGAGGCTAAGCAGGTGGAGGTGTCCAGAGAGCAGTCGCACGCGCTTCCGGTGTAGTTAGCATCACAGATGCACACCCGACACTCACAGTGGCCGTGTCCTACGGGGAAAACATCACATCAGCTACCTTTATCTGCCAGCTTCCTTCCCCCACTACCCTTTTACAACTCCTTTTCCTCCGTTAATAGTCTATTGAGAGATGCATTGGTGGTTTATAAAAAAAAAAGCTTCCTGTTTCAGTACCTCCGCAGAGTTTATTATTGGAGCGGTCGCAGTTGAAGTTGTCACACTCGCAGAATTTGCCGCTGTAGCGTTCTTCTGGATTTTCCCTCTTCTTGCACTCGCAGGTGCCGCACACGCACTCGCCGTTATTGCTGCAGATGTCCGTGCCATTGTCCCTGCGGCAGTTCTTGTCCAGGTCCTCGGTGGACACTTCATCTTTCCTGCATTCGCACTGCCTGCCAACACGTCCCTTATTGCACCTGAAACGACGCAATGAGAACTAAGAGGCAGAAGACACGGCTCACACACACATGTACAGTAGACCTTTCTGATTTACATATTTATACACTAACATCCAAAAAAGATTCAAATATGAACGATTCAGCATCATATTTAATCCTTAAAACAAAGGAGCATTCCCACTATTTTTTTTTTTACTATGTATTGTATTTAATGTACGCTGATTTAAATCACTATTATATGTATACAGTAAGACAGTAAGTTATGGTATTATGTGAATAATGAGAGTTACAATTGCAAATAAAATGATCTGGATCATTATATCATCAGAGTGGACCATATATATATATATGGGCAGTTGACAAATAAGGGTGAAACAGCATTTTTTCAAAAAAGTTCTAAATTGCTTGAGAATTGTATGCATTTGTAAAGTTCAGATACTGTCGTTTTTGAAACTGTTAGAGGTTAGCAGATTTTTTTCCTCATGTAATTTATTAAGCTTAAAAAAGCTACAATTAAAATATTTAAATATTATGCATTTCAAATACAAATCAGGTATGCTTTAAGTTTAACAAGTATTCTTAAAAAATGATCATTAAAATTCTGCATATGTTTTTTTTCTACAGCTGTTTTTTGATTATATTCTTTGCGTGTGCATCTTTTACCACTCACTCCAGTGGAAATATTGTGTAAAATGAGAAATAATATTTGAAAATGTTTATCAAATCTTTTTTTTGTAAATCTTTTTTAATATACAGTAATACCTCGGTTTACGAGTTTAATTCGTTCCAAGAGCGAGCTCGTAAACCAAAATGCTCGTACACCAAAACAATTTCCCCCGTAAGAACGCACTAAAAATCACTTGATTCGTTCCACACGACCATAAATGCCCATTTTAAATATTTTTTTGGTTTTAACCTATTAATTACATTTAAAATTATAACCATTAAGATCTCATATAAATACTAATTAAGTATTTTTAGAGTTTAACTGTCATTATTAACTATTTACTGTAACACGCACTTTACCTCTTCACTGCTGGCATGATCGAGACGAGAGGAGAGGGGAGGGGTGGGGTGTTACTGCTTATTTCACTACATTGTAGCATTGCTTCTTTTAATAACCAGACAGGTTCCTTCTCATTCAGAGATTTTATTGAGAACTATCGGATTGCGGTTCTGGCTTTAACCCACGCCATACATAACAGAAGAATCAAAACTATCTCTGCTTCGGAGCTCTCTCTCTAATAATCCCTCACACTCAACTCTCTCTCTCTAGCGCCGACTGAAACCCCGCCCTCTTAAAGTGACAAGACTGTTAACTTAACACTTATTGACACATCAGATTAACTAGTTCCTTCAACATTTGTAACGATATTACAACGTGAAGAATAGCGATCACAATTAATGCAACAACACGAGGTAAAACCGCTGTAAATCACTTATGTATATGATCTGTACAGATTTATAACTGTTATAGTATGCTGTTCTCTAAAAGTGTATGGCCCTTTAAGAACGTCATTGGGTGCGTTGGACTGTGAACACACGTGAGTCTCATTAGTATGCAATGTGTGGTGTTGGTAACATGCAACAATAAAGTTTCATCAAATTCACATGTAATCATATTCACAACAACTTATAAAATAATGCACTGTGGTGAATGATGCTCCCAAACTGAGAGACACTGAGAGAATGAACGAGTTAAGGGGTGATAAAGGGATCTTTTCGATGCAGAACTGCGCATGGGTGAGGGAAATTTTTTCTCGTACACCGATTCAACCCTCCATGCTCGTACACCGATTTGCTCGTATACCAAGTCGCTCGTAAACCGAGGTATTACTGTAGTTATATTGTGCAATGTTTTCAAATGCATATAATTATTTATGCTAGTTAACATAGTAAAAGTCATTTAATTGTGTTTGAAGTGATGTCACACCACAGGACTTCCCGTCACACCACATGACGAAATGAGACACTGTATGAACATTTATGGTGAAATTTATTGAATACTTTTGAAACAAACTAATTAATTTGCATCTCTATTTGAACATTAATGAAAATGCAACATATCTTAGTTTTTGAACTAAGCTTAGCTTTAGAATTTGAACTAAAAACATAGTGAACAAGACATACTGAATAATGAACATTTTGGAGGTGCTAGCATTTAATGAATAATGAACATTTTAGCAACTACCTAGCAACCACCCCGGATACCCTAGCAACCACTCTGTATACCCTAGCAACCACCTAGAACACTTAGCAACACCCTGGCAACATGTTAGTTTCTGAAAATTTCATAGCACCGACTTCGTAGTTAATTTTAAAATCGTGCTACCGACATGTTCAATTAAAGTTTCTGGTGCAACGTTCTCAAGCCGACTTCTAAAGTTTGTCTCGATGATCTTTATTCTCTAGTTTGTACCTAATGTTTGTTAAATGAGTTTAAATGTAGGCAATATGTACAGCCTACACATTGAAAACAGTATAAAATAAGTTGTACTGTAAAATATGATTGAAAATAAAGGACGTTACCATGCAAACCAGTGGTTTAGATAATTTAAGTCTCACCTGCAGGCTCCGCACTCAAACGTCCCATTGCCGTTATGGCACATGTCACTGTTCTTGATGCCGTGCTTGTGACATTCACACTCACAAATAAAGTTGAGTACGATTTCGACCTCCTCAGTGAAGCCCAAGGGCTTGATCTTAATGGTTTCTGGTTTGCCTTGTTTGGGGCAGCCTTGAGATGTGATGTTAATGTTGAACGACACCTGGGAATTCATCGGAAACAGAGAGACACTCAGAATCAACAGGCTACAAGTTTCTGACGCGTATCACATTACGTTGATTCGGCCTCACCTCGTCTCCGATTGAGATGTTGGAGCACTTCCGCCCATTTTCTCCCTCATTAACAATCCCATTTTTACAGCGCGACTGATAAGTGATAGTCACTCCCTCGGGAAGTTTGCTGTTCTCGAGGATCACCTCTGAGGAAAGAGACTGAGCAAGACAGATAAAACATGCATCAGTCCAGGTCCTTCACATACTGTAGATAATACAATCAACATCTCCACCCTTCATTCAAATATGATTTTGTAAGCATATGAGATTATTTACGATAATAACACAATGAAACAAGCCAAATTTTGGCTAGACTTCATGGCCATGCAAAGAGAGAATCATACAAGCAAGAGAGAACCAATGAAATATTAATAATTAATTATGTTGTAGTCAATGTTTGCCTTTTTTTGTTTTTCTTAAAGTAATTCCATCAGATAAATACCTGAACTAGTGTTTTGTTTGTGGTTTGATTAAACTTGTAGGATTATTAAAAACAAAAACCCCCTCCGGATGTGACTTTTGGCCACTACTGTATAAAGAAACTTTATCTACTCACATTGTAGGCATCAACAATAAGATTGATAACATTGCTGGAGTTTGCTGAGAGCGTTCCCACTGCAGACTTTGGAATCAAGTTTTTAAGTTCCTGTGGAAAGGAGAAAAAACATTAATGGATCTTGAGCGCAGGGACAGAGGGTGTTTGTTTTACAACAGGGCCTTTAAACAGCAGACAGGAACTTTAAATTATGACTTTGGCGTCTGGTTCATTCCATTGGAAACTATTTTGGGGTTGTGGCTTTCCAAATAAAGAGAAGTTGGATTCAAACTCTTCAGATGCCTGAGAGTTTCAGGCTCTCGGGAGTGAAATATTTGAGATGGGATTTCATTAAACTATTCCTCCATTCGTAACACATAGTCTTTTCTGTAGATACGGCTTTTTCAATGCAAGTCTATGGGATTTTTTCATTCGTTTTATCATCCAGCAGGTGAATAATGTAATTGTGATCACTCAGAAAAGTAACAGCACGCCTCCCCTCAACAATCGCAGGATTTGAGGAATCATTCATGCAACTATGACATGTTATGTGCTTAAATTTAACACTCAGCATTTAGGCCTTGATCAAACCCAGCAAGCACCACAAAATAATCATCGGTTTTGACTAGTGAGGAGAGAGACTGCAGACCAGGTGGAAACGTTTACAAATCAAAAAATTGGCTTCTCTTTGACCAAATACAAAAAAAAAATCTAACAGGGACAGAAACTACAGGCTCCAGAGCTGTTCCTGGTCATGCACATACGCTTTCATACACACAATTACGTTAATCATCTAAGGACCTACTTTATAAACAGGCTGGAACTCCTCTGTAACTGCGAAGATGGTCTGGATGTTATTTTCGCTCAGTTTTTGAACCAGGTGGGCGATGGAGGGGTAATCCTAGTGGAAAAGATATGAGGGGGAAGATATGAGTCGGACATCGAATACATTCAAATCTGTCAAATATCCAATAGTCTGGTCTGAAAATCAGCAGATATCAGGGTCGTAACCTCCATAGATATTGAGAGGGACAATCCCATAATAATCACGCAAGGTCAAACTATTAACTTGTTTTGTGAAAACAATTTTGAATTGAAGATAGCCGATAATTTACATTATTCATGTATTGTAAGTGGTAATTGAATGTGAGAAACAAGAAATTTTAACTGAGCCGTTCAGACATTAAAAAGTCAATGTGCATGTTTTAAAATAAAATATTACTTGTAAATAGTTCAAATGTATTACTTCACAATAGATTCAAGTTCTTTCTTTTTATTTACTCTGTTTCAATCTTTTATCCTCCATCCACCCCTCAAAAAATCTAGAAATGTGGTTGACATGGATGCGGTCTTGGCTGAAAATGTCATATAGGCTACATACATAATAATGGCTCATCGTGTACATGTTGTTTTCTAAGTGGCATTTCCCATCGTTGGGAAGCACGATTCCACCGAGTTTGCCATCTCCGGCAAAATGGAAACCTGCGTCAGTAGAGAACACCAACAAACGGGTGACATTTCTCCAGCCAATGTGGTCCTGAGAGAGAGAGAGAGAGAGAGAGAGAGAGAGACAGGAAGAGGAAGAAAAATGATGCCAAGGTATACAAAGAGTACAAAAACAGCTTGAGAACACAATTTAATTAAAGATGCTGTATTACTGAAGCATTTACAATTTTCCACTAATAAACCAAGTCAGAAAATATGACTTGTTGCATAAACTTAGCCTAGCCTAGCCTAGCTTCTTCTGACTAGTTTGACCAAACAGCAGTTTGATAGGTAATCAGTAGGGATGAGCGAGCACAGCATTATCGGTATCTGTTAACCATTTGAATGATCTGTATCTGTATCTGTACTCGGACTGGGCAGGGCCTAACCCGGAAGTGGGCGGGGTATTACCTGCTATGTTGTTTTTAATCATACAATTGATATGGGTCGATCAGAAAATTTTATCTTTATTGCTGATTAGAAAACTATTTACATGACAGCATCAGCATTGAGCTTCAGATCAATGGTTTTGATCACAATAACAAACAAACTATATACAGAACAAGTTTTGTAACAATGAATATAACTCAGGCGGTTGCAATTATGAAGAAAAATGTAATGAACAAGAGTTTTCATTTAAACATAACTTTCTTTTTTTAACTTGTTTTATGGTCAGTGTGATCAGAGGTCAGAGAGAGAGAGAGAGAGAGAGAAAGGGGGGAGGGACTGTGTTTTCTACGGATCAAATAGTCTGACGCTGTTTTTAAGATCTGCATTCCTTTATTATGTATGAAATACAGCAAGAAAGTGTCAGACACTCAGTGCGTGAAGTTAAAAAACTGGATAGAGCCAGCAAATGGTTGAAAAAAATCTCCGACAGGCAGAGACGCAACGCTAGTCGCATTCTACCAAGCAAACCCCACATTTACCAGAACTATACTGGCTAATAAGCAAGTACTACAAACAAATCGAAATAAAAAAACAAACCTGAAGCTGAAGAAACCCTAAAAGTTAACGGAAAAGACGCGTGAACCTGAGTGATAGAGAGAGAAAGACAGCTGTTCTCGTCTCAGCGTTCTGCGCGTGAATGAGCAGGGCAGAGCCACGGGACGCAGGCTCACGCAGCAAATCTGTACGTGTAGGGGAGGGGCGCTGTGACTAGCCTATCACAGAACGCAGACACAGTCAGCTACCCAATGAGGATTTTTATTCAATCTCCATGCAATGCAAGGTTTTCTCCATGCAATATTAACTTTATTTGTTAAAAGATTGTATTTGTGAGGGGGTTTTGTTGAAAAAATAAAACACTAATTTTATATATATTATATTTCAAGCACTTTTCGAGTACCTCTTCAAAAGTACTTCAAGCACCTTGTGCACCCTGTTTACACGTCTTTGGTCTGTGTTAGGTTAATATTTCTTTTGAAACTCACCAGAGTCCCTTTGGAAGCTTAACGAGACCTTTTTATGAGATCTCGGGCCGCTTGATTGGTCAAAACATGCCAAGTATAAACACACTCTAAGCAGTTTATGCAACCGGACAATATTCTCAGTGCAAAGTAAATAAACTTTATCTATAATGTAAAACAGAGCAACCCTCCTCAAGTGGTTTTATACTCACTCCACAGACAGCAACCTGCATGATGGCATCGAATCCTCCCTCAGGTGAGTCGAGGTTGCCAGATATCTGCTGTTGCCCCACCAGACTATTGAACTGCTTTCCATTGCTGGTGAGTTTCAGCACGTTTTTGTAGCTGAAGGGGCTGGTGCAGTTTTGGTCCCCAGTGCAGGGGTTCAGGAGCTTGGCTGGAGTTGTGCTGATGTACGGCATTACCGTCTTCTCCACAAAAGAGCCGAAACCTGTCCGGAAATGAGCGAAGCTTTATATTCATGCCTACTCATGTCTCTAATGGCATTGGCAGTGGGATGGACGTTTTTGATTAGGCTTATTTTATATCTCAATTATTAGTCTATTTAAACTCTTTCCCCCGACATTGACAACATTTTCCATTGTTATACGGTAAGAGTGTATAGAATCTCCTGAACACAAGTGAAAAAGATGCAGAAATACACAATATCATATGTAATCATATGCATATGTAAAATAACATGAACATTACGATGAAACAGCGTTTAAATCAAAACTGCCTAATGAGCTTTCCTGTAGAGTGTGGTGCTTGCAACACTAAGGCCATGGGTTCGATTCCCAGGGAAAGCAAGAACTGATTAGAATGTCAATGTGTTTCTTGCATGCAATGCATGTCGCTTTGGATAAAAGCGTCTGCCAAATATGTAAAGTGTTACTGAATGAAATGTTGACTCAGGACGAGCTTTGGGGGTGTTGATGGACTCAAAAGTTGTTCATCTCTCAATCATCATTGCATTATATTTTTTGACTCCACAATAAAACCTACAGAGACATAAAGAGTGACAGCTGATATTTATACTAATTATATGCGAGTTATGTAAGATCTCATTGATTTATATTTCAATCCATCATACTTTTTGGCCATATAGATATGAGCATCTGCACCAAATTGCATGTTTTTGCTCAATTTGGGCATTCAGAATAAAACAGTATTTTTGGTTCTTCCATTTTAGCACCATATCCGACTATTTGAGCCATAAAAATCTGGTGTATCAAATATAATACTCAACAAAAACCAAGTTTGAACACGCCACACTTTTTCCAACCTTTCCATTATAAAACTGTTCCATTACAAAAGATTCGTTTTTTGACTCATTATGGCATTATGGTTTAAACCCAAGGTTTTAAAGAAAAACTACTCTCACCTATCCTGAAATCTGAGGTGATCTTGGACATTTCCTTCATCAAACTAGTCCCTAGATTCTTGACGTTTTCCAAGTCATCCTTCATGGAGTAGGACAGGTCCATCAGGTAATACAGGTCTATGGGATAGTCTTCGGCCCTCTTGAACTTCAGTTTGATATTTTGAGGTTCCCCTACAGAAATAACAATTCATTCACAAAACAAAATGTGTTAGCAATTCCCAAATCACTTTAAACCTAAAAAGACTTATGGTATTGAGTCTGCAGGCACCAGATCTAAGGTTGAGGCTGAGTTTCTGAGGCTGGATCTGTGTTATGTCCTCGGGTCGAAGTTTTTCTGCTCCTTTCTTGCGGTGGGTCACTGCTTTGTTCTTAAGGATCCTTTGGCTCCCATGAGGGTTTTCAATCTTGGTGGACGAACAGCCTCTTTTCTTGAGCGACTCCAGCTCATCGCAGCGCGCCGACGTCGGTTCTCCCTGCTTTAGAAACTCCTGTTGGCGAGAAAATATTAAGACTGTTGCTGTTATGTGTGATTGTGTTGTGTAAATTAGGCATGTCAGATTATTTGAATGTATTCAAGAGGTTGGGGTCTGTAAGATTTTTTTTTAATGTTTTTGAAAAGTCTCTCCTGCTCATCAAGGCTGCTTTTATTTGATCAAAATACAGTAAAAACAGTGAAATATTATTCCAGTGTAAAGCAGCTGTTTTCTATGTGAATATATAGTAAAGTGTCATTTATTCCTGTGATTAAAGCTGAATTTATTAGATGATAAATACAGTAAAACAGTGTAATATTATATCAGTGTAAAACTGCTGTTTTCTATGTGAATATATAATAAAGTGTAATTTATTCCTGTGATTAAAGTTGTATTTTCAGCATCATTATTTCAGTGTCACATGATCCTTCACAAATCATAATATGACCATCTATATATCATCTATAATTATATAATCTAATATGTTGACTTGCTACTTAAGAAACATTTACGATTATTATCAGTGTTGAAAACTGTCAGGGTTCTGTCACTTCAGTTTGGGTTTCTAGTGTGTTTTGTTGGCAGAGCTCTGACTCTGCCCCTTTGTCATGTCTTGATATTGTGTAACCCCGCCCATCTTGTTCCCTCGTTTTTACTTAATTGTTCCCAGTTGTTTCTGCTCGTCACCTTCCTCATGTGTTCCCTATATAATCCCTGTGTGTTTGCTGTCCGGTGTCGCGTCGTTGTCTTTCTATGTCGTTCCTGCATGTCATTCGATGTGTTCACTGTGTCTGGTCTACCCGTTTCATCTTTTAGTTTTGCAAGTTATGGTTTTCCCCCTCGGGGCAGTTTTGTTTGATTTTTATTATAATAAATATCCCTTCACACCGGCATCTCTGAGTCCTCCCTACCCGTTCCGTGACAGAAAACAGCATCATATTTTTGTGGAAACTGTGCATTTTATTTTTTCAGGATGTAGCTTTGATGAATAGAAATTTCAAAAGAACAGCATTTATTTGAAACATTTGAAAACCTAAATCTGTTTAATGCCATTTTTGATCAATTTAATGCATCCTTGCTGAATAAAAGTATTACTTTAAAAAGAAAACATTTTAACAGTACTGTATGTTTCTATGCAAACTTGTTTCTGCCACAGAATTAAAAAAGTAAAAAAATAATTGCAACTTTTTCTTGCAAAGTGTGAGTTGTAAAGTTATTTTTTATTTCCTCAGAATTGGAATTCACAACTCGCAATTGCAAGAAAAAACGAATTGTGAGATGAAAAGTAGCAATAACCTTTTATTTACTTTTTTTTCAGTGGCGGAAACAAGCGTCCATACGTTACTTATAGATGAATTGTATAAGCATACATGAAATAAAGCATTCAGTACTACTAAAAACATAATAAACAGAAAATATTGCTTTATTGACCATCTTTTGCTTTATTGATGCTCGAAATCACTATAAAGGACCCCTATAAGCACAAACTCAAGCATGTGGAATGAGATTTCCAGGCATGAGTGGAATGACAACACTTATCCGCCTTTACTGTTCCTGGCAAATAAGTATAAACAACAGATGCCTTTGTTTGAGTCATTTTGCTTGGTAGACTTCACCTCTCATTTATTGACTTGTTGTATAAAAGTAATATCATAATCATGCTGTTGGTCTGAAAATCAGTACAGCTGTGATTATGAGTGTGGTGGATGTGAAACATGTGTCTGTTAAAGGAAAGAATGAGCTACTCACGGTATCAGTGCACCATCCACATTTAGCCCCTACTTGTATGCACTCGCCACAGGATAAAGCGTTGGCTTTGATGCACTCGTTGCCCTCTGCTGAACACAAGAGACAGAGAGCATTTCAAATCTGTCGATTCATTCACATTGCCCTGGCCAACTGTAATCAGAGCCAGAGATGACTACTCTATGTTTTCCATTATGGATAGTGCTCCGACCACGCTGGGTGGAGCGACCTCTGAGTAATGACAGCATCTTTAACTGCCTAACCTTGGTTAGTTGCCCTCAAGAGAAACCCAGCGCTTATGAATTCTGATGGGAGTCGGGCTGAGCTACAGTACAGCATTTCAAACTTCAGTGATCTGAAAGTTCACGTTACCTTGCTGTGCACGGCTGCAACAAATAATCCCTAATAATGTTGATATGAAAAGGAGCTTCAGGTCCATCTACAACACAAAGACAAAAAACAAATTACAATATATAGATACATGGTTATAAATAAATGACTGAATAAAACCATCAATGAAAATCTTTTGAATTTTTATTTTAATTGACATTTTAATCTATTGATCCTTAAGGTTAGTGTCTTTCTGTTTTTGGGTCACTGTTTGCGTTGTGTTTCCCCATGTGCTCCTTTTGTTTCTATGGTTATTAATTTATTTATCACTTTACTAATTCCTCAGTTTGGTGTGTATTTAAGCCCCATGTTTAGTCTTGTTGTCTGTCGATGTCGTGTTTGACCCGTTGTTCTGGTCGGTAAAATTTGAAGAAGTAGTTGCACTGAGATGCTACCTTGGTTGTTACCTTCCTATCTTCTGGAAAAAGGGGCAGGGAGTAGAAGCAGCTCATTTTCATTTAAAGATACATGCACAAAAAAAGCTAAAAAATTTGCATTTACATGGTTTTATAAATGATCTGAAACATAACAGGCACATTCTGTGGACACCTGAGACTTATATTACCGTATTTTCCCGCATATAAACCTGCAGACGCAGATAATCCGCACCCTCATATAGCCCGCAGGTTTTTTTGGGGGGGGTTTGTGTAAAAAATCGTTGGCATAACCCGCCTTTATATAGGCCGCAACCATAGATTGATTAACTTTTTTGTGTAAGTTCACATTTCAAATTTTGAATGTTGCTCGCATGACGTCAATTATTATAACTGTTCAGGCTCGGTACACAGTGCTTGTGCGCGAAATTCAAACGATAAGAAAACAAACACAAGTCAGAATCAGAACAAAAAGAAAAAGCAGCAGCACGTTCCTTAAGAAGCTATTCTACAGGTGTTGATCATCGGATGAGATGAGAAGAGCCCGCCCTCATGCAGCACAGCCAATCACGTCTTCTTGCATGATTGACAGGTCAGACAGCCTATCAGCGCCAGCTGTCAGAGTGATAGTACAAGCGCCAGAGACTACAACCCTCGCAAGAAAGAAAATACCACAAAAAAACCTTACGTCCTTAGAGACGTAACAAATATATTGAAATATTATTACGTGTAAAAAATGTGTGATATAACCCGCACCCCCCTGTGGGGTTTGTACAATCTGGTATAACCCGCGGGTTATATGCAGGAAAATACGGTACATCTTATCAAAAGGGAACCTTTTGCCCTCAATGTACCAAGGATTACATTAATGTTCAAGGGTCTTTACGGAACCATCAATGCCAGTAAAAAAACTATTTTTAAGAGTGTCTTTACTTTATCTGACATTGAAATGTTGAGAAAGATGTTTTGTTGCTCAGCGTGATGACCTTGAGTTTGTTGGAGGTCATAAACCTTCATCACCCAACAGGGCTCATCTATTCTCAGCTCCTGAAAGAGGAACCGCTGGGCTAATTTAAATACTGCCTCTCAGATGCCATTCCTGAGTAGAAATAACCATAATTCACCGGTCAAATCGCAAAGGATGTTTCTCGAGTCAACAGGAGTGCACTGTAAAAAATATATATTAGGAAAAAATCCAATATAATGCATAATAGCTCCAGACTAACAAAAGAAAAATAACTGTTTTATTTTGAGATTTTTTTATTCTGATTTATGGTTTTGACCATTTAAAAGTTCAGGGTACTTTATGTTAATCACACAATGACTCGTAATAGCATTATATTATGATTATAATATAATTCAGGTGCATATTTCTTTATTTCCTGTAAGACTGGCTCACATTGATCTCTCATTAGATCAGAGCACTTCTGCCTGCTGAAAGCATAAATGGCTGTTGTCCGTCCTGCAGGTAAAGCATTATTGATTAGTGTGTCCCATGAGACTTTGTGTTGCGTCTGGTTAATAAATGATCCTCTGTTTGGCTCCATGTGTCCGTGAGCGGCTGACTTTGCATGCCATGATGCCTTCAGTTGTGAAAAGTATGAGCGGTTAACAGTATTATGTGCTAAAATAAGTTCCTTAAATTCCAAATGCAGTTTTTTTTCTCTGTTTCCAGACATATCTCCTAACAAAACAGGACGGTAAATTAATAATTACAAAATTCCTGGAGTACCAACCATGTGGAAAAGAAGTGCAGTTTTAAAATGAGTACTAATTACAGAGATAATATACTTTAAAAGAATATACTTAAGCCTGACATGAATGTAATGTTTTAGGACACTTAACTGCATGTTAATGTCACAGATCATTAAGGGAGGACTCAAATGCAGGGAAAAGTGGGTTTATTAATGATAACAAAAGAAATATAAACACACAAAAGAAAACACCCACGTGGGGGAAAACATTAACTTAACAATATAACTAAACGGAAACGAAGAACCCTAACAAACCAGATGGAACCGTAAACACAGAACCAGGAACAGACAGCCATAGAATGACAACGACACCACACAGGACAGCAAACACACAAGGATTAAATAGGGAACACATGAGGAAGGTAACGAGTAGAGACAGATGGGATCAATTAAGGGAAACAAGGGAACAAGATGGGTGGGGTTTACAATCACAAGACACAACAAAGGGGCAGTGTCAGAGCTCTGTCAACCAACACACTAGAAACCCAAACTGGAGTGACACAACCCTGACAGTTAATTGCAATTAACGTTTAAAAGTTGAACTTTAGTATTTTTTTACTCCTGCACTTAAGTATCTTTATATGTCACTTAAACATCTTTAAAATACTGCCTAATGTACTGACAAACATTTATGCCAAAGTAAAATATAATGACATTTCTACTGAAACTTGAATGTCATGTATTTAAATACATTTGTAATGATGAAGCTGCGATTTAATATATTAAATTTAAATGTAATTTCGCATTTAAAAGTTAAAATGTTGTTAGTCAACACATCAAAATACGTGTACTTCTTTAAAACACAACAAAAGATATAATGAATATAATGAAATGAAAAGATAATTACAAAGAGCACTTAAGTGTGTTAAGAAACTGTCTCTTTAAGTGCACTTAAGTGGCCATTTATTTAATTATTATTATTGTTACTATTTGCAAGTACTATTTTTTTTAAATATATATGCATTTAAGGTTTGAAGTAGACTGCAGTGCACACTGAAGACAATAACGCATGCATCTTTTTCACAAGGGAAAGCCTCGTGTTTTTTCCTGTTATATCTAGTTTACACCACAGTTACTCCCTCGCTTCGATCACAGATAATCCCAAATAAAACACTTTGTCCTCCATTTCAATCATTTATTCAGGTTTTAAAAGGATCCTATAATATAAACGTCCTCAATATCCTTTAGCGTTTCAAAATTACCCACCATAAAACTTTTAATAAACGTCCAAATGACTTACACAATTGTTTCACATACACAACCATAACAAACTGTAGCGTAATGATTTTAAAGCAGTTCTGGCTGCCACCACAATCTACAAATAGTACATCATTATCCAAAAGTGCAGACTGATACTCTTAACGTGATATTGGCTTGGTGTGAGAAGTGTCTGATGTAAATACGCAGCCTCTAAATTACACAGGACGCCAATGATACTTCCAAAGAAATCACAAGTTTAACCAGCATTGACTGGAAACAGAAGCAGCGTCCAGGGTGAAGCTGAAAATGCATTTTACTTCCCTGCTGAATGTAATGCATGTGGTTTCCATTAAACTCAATGGGCAGAGATGAGGTGGCTTAGAAGAATTCACCCTGTAAACGCTGAAGCGAGCCACTGTGGGAACTGCGGCGGCCCAGATTAAATCATAAGTAACTTGGTAACACCTCCGAAAGTTCTTACGCCGTGAGTCTTTTCCTCAGCAAAGTCATGGGTAATTCAGTCAGTGTGAGTAAGTGAGTGAGTGAGTGAGTGTGTGTGTGTGTGTGTGTGTGTGTGTGTGTGTGCGCGCTAAAAACTGTTCCTCTCAGCGTGCCTTTAATACACACAGTGTGCAGACAGCGTGTCGGGCAGAGTGACCAGATTAGACTGTGTGTCACTGAGAGTTTAAGTCACACCAAAGCTTCCCATTACAATTACAAGAAAAAGAGAAGATTCTGTGACTGTATCTGTAATGCACAAAAAAAAACTGAAAAATTGATAAAACCTGCAGCCATTATAGCTAGCCAATAATGTGTTCAAGCAAAAAAAGTATATAAACAAAACTTTCTTTTAATTTGTTTTCTATAGGAAGTGCTATTTGAGGTTTAAACTGAAAAAAACATGATTTTTTTAATAGAAAAATGACACATTTGATTCACTTTTTCAGTGTGGCCTCATTGTCCTTTAATACAAAAATAGCGTGCACATATTATTTTGAACTGTTTTTACTTGTTAATTTCAATGGAAACTAATTATTTTGTACTTTTTTGATTTGTTAAATTAAATGGAAACAAATGCAATGTCAACACTATTTTTTTAATTCATTCAGCCAAGAAAAAACAAACATTTAGGTACTAATTAAGAGTATGAACTTAAACCATCCTGTAAAACACCATTAAGGTGTCAAACTGAATGGAAAACCCCGCAACATGGCTCTGTTCAATGAGGTTTCACAGCTGGACTCAGGAATGCTGGGGAGAGGCTGAACAGAGAGCATCATGGGAATGATAAATATATTTACACAATGTTGTGGTAAAAAGCCTGGTACAACTCTGAGACACAGATAGTGTCACAGGACAACAAGACTCAGCAGTTGTTGAAAGTCTGTTCTTTCTCATCATCTGACTTTCTGATCCTACTGTACATTTCTTTGACAGATTAAGATAACACAAAGATAAATGCAAAAAAAAGAAAAACTAAAAAGAGACCCAAAAAAAGGAGCAAAGGGAAAAACAGGAAAAGGCGGCCCTTCTCTCCAGGACACTGAAATCCAGACAGAAACTTCAACCGCTGTGTGGAAAGGCCACCCTCTTTCTTCCTGCTCTTTCTTTTCCATTCTGGACTGGGAAAGAGGGATCAGAACGAAATGCCCACAAATGCCCTGTCCCGTCCTGAAACGACGGCCAAACACAACCATGATATAATATCACTTTAAATGGTGGAGCTTGTAACGAGTTTCAGGTTTAATAATCCGCCTGAAGAAAGTTTCTCGAGTCCTTCTGTTGCTCCTTTTTTATTTATTTTATACTTTTTAAAAAAAAGCTCAACAACTGCTTTTTTATAACAGAGGGTTTTATAGGGAATTAAACTCAATCATTGGTTCTGAAAATCAACAGATTAGTATTTTTGCCTTATTTCGTTAATAATATATGATGTCTACATAGTTTTTTAAATATAATTTTTAGAGTTGAGCCGGATACCCGGTACAGATAAAGCACTTTTGCCGAGTACGAGTATTGTACGAGTAATTTGAGTCAATATCTGTGCTCGGATTGAATAAGAATCCTCATTGGGTAGCTGACTGTGTCTGCGTTCTGTGATAGGCTAGTCACATCGCCCCTCCCCTACACATGCAGATTTGCTGCGTCCCGCTCTGCTCACTCACACACAGAACACTGAGAAGAAAACAGCTCTCTTTCTCTCTCTGTCTCTCCCTCAGTCACTCAGGTTCATGGGTCTTTTCCGTTAATGTTTAGGGTTTCTTCAGCTTGAGGTTTGTTTTTTATTTCAGTTTGTTTGTAGTACTTACTTATTAACCAGTAGAGTTCTGGTAAACGTGGGGTTTGTTCAGACGTGGTGCTTGGTAGAATACGACTAGTCTCTAGTCTGCGAATGATCTCTGCCTGTCAGAGATTTTTTTTCCTTTTTTAACCGTCTGCTAGCTCTAACCAGTTTTTTGACTTCACGCAAAAAATAATGATTAAAAATGATAATTGTAAATAGTTTTCTAATCAGCAATAAATATAACAATTTCTGATCAACCCACATCAATTGCATGATTAAAAATAACATTCTGGTTAAATCCCCGCCCATTTCCAGGTTAAATCCCGCCCACTTCCAGGTTAGGCCCCGACCAGTCCGAATACAGATACAGATAATTCAAATGGTTAACAGATACAGATAATGCTGTACTCGCTCATCCCTAATACTTTTTCACAAGGGTTTGAAAACAAACTTCTTGAAACAATAGCAGCACTTCTGGTGCTAATCATGCATTTTGTCACAGTGCGTGGGTGCAAACAACATGAAGATGAAGGAATACAAAGATAATAAGTCCTTTAATGACAAAACCCAGGAGATTCGGGAGCAATGCACACCACATAACAGACGCATAGTAACACTAATATTAACACAACATAAACAAGAATGAGGCAGAACACAGGGTATAAATACACGAGGACTAATCAAAGAAACAAGACACAGCTGACAAGACTAACAAGGTGATTAATGACAGAACAGGAGAGTAAAATATCAACAAAAGAGCACATGAATGAACCTAAACAGAGGTTGAACACAGACAATCTGAATCAGTATCCTGACAAGTTATTTAGATAAATCTGGCTCTACATTGAACTACTAATGCACATAGATATTTAAGGAACTGTCCTTTTGCTGCCAAGCTAAAGAAACATGTCTATTTCAGTTTCCTTATGCATGCAATATAGCACATGTGCTGTAAACCAATATTAATAACCAATATTTTAGGTCAGAGAGGTTTTGGCTGACAAAAGGTTTGCTGCAAAAATGACTTTGTACTTGACTTTCAAACTACAAAATCAAATTGTGCGTGAAGCCAAATATCAAAAAATACTCTTTCGATAAAATGGACCTTCAGGGGAATATTGACCATGCTAATGCTTGAGTTCAAACCCATCCTTCACAGTCATACTGGATCAATACCACTTTCTGCTGTACTGGACATTACTTAGCCAACCACAATTCAACAACGACACAAATAGAACAAGATGTATGTAATCACCAAGCAGGAGAGAGACACCAGGGTAAGAATTGAAGGGATTTCATTCTTTGTGCAGTCTACAACAAAAAGCCACTAGAGTTTTAAGTTTTCAACAATAATGTGATTGGCCTACGCTCATTTTAAGTCACTGTCATTATGCAAGAGTGATTTGGGCGTTGCAAAAAGTGCTCAGAGTTGTTCAATATGTTCCTATATGGTTCTCCGGGTGTTTTGGGTGTTACTGGCACAGGTCTGTTGAGTCTCTAGAAAAGGCTTTTGTTCCTCCTTCAAGGCAAATCAATACGATTTTTCTCATTTTCTCATCTAAGATGAGCACCTCTAAGAACAACTAAATAACAGCACAAACTGTCGGTTGTTATAGTTCAAGTGAGTGGCTAGATGTTAAAATTCATTTTACAAATATATGCAATCAAGGCTCACTGGAAAAAACGGGCATGTGACGACAGTTCTGCAAAATTATATTACTTTCTTGCATGCTTTGCAATGCTTCATAAAATCTACTGAGTGATGCTAAGAGTATTTTAAGTTTTATACAAAACATATGACTGTGAATCTGTTTTATTACAAATTTTATTGTTTCAGCAGTTCAGAAATGAAATGTCTGGTGAGTGATGCTAGAAGGTTAATAATCTACATACCAACTACACTCACTGTGACTGATAGTGTTACCAAAAGCAAACGTGAGATAAAAACACATGTATTGAAGCAACCATGAGTTAGCTGCTTCTACAAGCCTCTACAAAGTTCCTTAATCATGACTTGTTTCACAGGACTCAGAGCGAGTGCAACGCTGTACCAGGTGAGCGACTAAGCATGTTTAAGCCAAATACATGGAGCTGGTTATGTGATACAAACCCAAAATGTGTTAATACAATTAAATTATTAAATATAAATTTAATTCATACATTATGGAGTTTTGCAAAAATGCAAGTACAGTGGTACTTCGAGATACAAAATTAATCCGTTCCGAGGCGGCCTTCGTATAATGAGTTTTTCGTATCTTGGAACACATTTTACATGTAAAATGGCTAATCCGTTCCAAGCCCTCCAAAAACACCCCATTAAATTTCATAATAAAGCTAAATTGACCTATAAACAATGAAATAACGTAAAAAGTCGAAGCTTACCTTTCGAGTGAGGCTATATCCGAAAGTGTCGGCAGAGGAGGAGGAGGACAAAAGGCATACGTACGTAGGTACAAAATGTACGTGCATAACGTTGTCGGCAGGATTCGAACCTGCGCTGGGAAACTCCAATGGATTTCTAGTTCGTTGCCTTAACCTCTCAGCCACGTTTCACATGTGGAGTGGCTGAGCTAAAGCTGACATAAAGATCTCGAGCTTGGCTAGCATCAGGAAACTATACGGAAACGAGTCTACTATAACTAAGATGGCGGCGTGCGGTGCGAGTTTCAAAATTGTTGTGGGGCGAATCTCGGACTTTCAGAAACCTTTCGTATCTTGAAAACTTTTCGTATATAGAGCAGTAAAATTTTCAATCTTTGCTTTCGTAAATTGGATTTTTCGTAAGTTGAGCCTTTCGTATCTCGAGGTACCACTGTACAAGTATATTTTCCAATGAGCTTGTGTTGAATTTATGGCTAAACTATCTTGTCAGGGTTCTGCCACATTCGGTCTAGTCATTTCTTGGTGTTGTGGCAGAGCTCTGACACTACCATAATGTCTCAAGTTTCTTGTACGTGCGGGGCTTCAAGAGTCTCGAGTTGCGCATTCTCTTGTCTGTGTAGCGTCTTATGTGCGGGTTATGACGTACGAGTGGTTGCTCTTTCTCATGCGTTCTATGTTATGGTAGGCGTGGTTCCGGGCTATTGCTGAAACCGTGCCCTCTTGTGTCTTTGTGAATTTTCGGAGCAGGCGGTTTATGTTTACATCGGCCGTGTGCTTTCAAGTTGTGTTTTCGTGTCGCGCGTAGTTTGGCTTTATCTAGCTGCGCGTTGTCTCCTGTTTTATGTGAACATGCGGTGATGCGCGTTCGTGTCTTGTCATTGTGTAACCCCGCCCACCTTGTTCCCCTGTTAAACTTTGATTTTCCTCAGCTGTTTCCCCATCAGTTACCCTTCCTCCTGTGTCTATTTAATCTCTTCGTGTTTGCTGTCCTGTGTCGCTTCGTTGTCAACTTATCTCGTCAGGGTTCTGCCAAATTCGGTCTAGTCATTTCTTGGTGTTGTGGCAGAGCTCTCACACTACCGTAATGTCTCGTGTTTTTTGTCTGTGTAGCGTCTTATGTGCGGGTTATGACGCACAAGTGGTTGCTCGTTCTCGTGCGCTCTACGTTATGTGGGTGGGTGTGGTTCCGGGCTATTGCTTAAACCGTGCACTCTCATGTCTTTGTGCATTGATGGAGCAGGCGGTCCATGTTTACATCGGCTGCGTGCTTTCATGTTGTGTTTTCGTGTCGCACGTAGTTTGGTTTCATCCACAAACACATGTTGTTTGTGTTTGAAATTTAGTTTTATTTTAATTACTCAATAAATTCCCATCCAAACTGCCCTTGAGTCCTTGCTTCCCTCCACCCAACCTAATACATCTAGCTTGGTTCCACCCTTAGACCAACCCCTTCATTTCATCTTCACCACCCTCTGTAGTCAACCACAAACCCTACCACCCTCCTTCAAAACATCCCAGGAATCCCTGAGATGTGTTTTCCTATGACCAGAACAAAGGCTTTTATACCCTGTTCCCAGCATCTCTAGTAGTATCAATCAAATGCAACCCAAATGAATCAAATTAAAGGCTGTGTGAGAGTTAGCCCTCAATAAAAGCTAGCACACTTATAATACATAGACAGCATAATATATGACGCCTCTGAGACCCGTAGCTGACATTACAGAGTTCAGGACCGTCGTAATGTTACTGCTTCTGCCTGACTAGTCCCTTTTAACCGTTGGGTTGGCTTTCACTCCCTCACATTACAGGAATCTCCCCCATCACACAGGAAACCTGCATGCAGTCTGGCCAACAGCCAAAACCCCCTCGCTGCGAAGCTCAGGCCATAAAAACAAGACCCCACCAGTTTGTTGAAGGACCCTTCATCCAACATAAGGCCTATTTTTCTGTGATACCTACCATATAGACATGGATAGATAGATGACATGGTGGTTAGTACACCAAGAATAAAATAACAAATGTCGAGTAATTCTAGATCTACCATTTAAAATCACCATTAATTCAAAATAGCCAATTCTTTTTTTTATTCCAAATGATTTATCAGTGCACATCATTGATTTAAATCAGAATAACTTCTCCTCCGTCATGCATCTCTTCTCTGATCTGATGATGAGGGCGGGGCAACAACCTGTCACTCACATGAGATCCACCAATAGCAAACCCCAACCAGCCAATCAACTCCCACAGACACAAATATATATATACAGTGGTACCTCGAGATACGAAATTAATCCATTCCGAGGCGGCCTTCGTATAATGAGTTTTTCGTATCTTGGAACACATTTTACATGTAAAATGGCTAATCCGTTCCAAGCCCTCCAAAAACACCCCATTAAATTTCATAATAAAGCTAAATTGACCTATAAACAATGAAATAACGTAAAATGTCGATGTGGCAAGGGGGGCATTGATATAAACAGCCTGGAAGGGAAAGACGGAGAGAGAGATCCGGGCGAGACGCGAGTCGGCACGGAAGCGGTGAACGCGAGGCTCACGAGCGTGAAAGTGAAACCGAGAGAGATTGCGAGTGACACGGAACTCAGAGGGAGAAGCGTGACTCAGCTGAGAGAAGTGGGACAGTGGGAGTGAAACGCACCTGCTTATGTTTTGTTTTGTGTTTTGATTTAAGACTCTAAAGAAATAAAAGCTCGTGAGTCTCAGTAAGCTGACCCTGCCTCCTTCCTTCTCCGTGACTAACGAACCTTTCCACAGTCGAAGCTTACCTTTCGAGTGAGGCTATCTCCGAAAGTGGCGGCAGAGGAGGAGGACAAACGGCAGATACCAGCTTCGTACTTCTTTATGATCTCCATCTTTGTCTCCAGAGCTAAAGCAGGCCAGCACGTATGTATAGAAGATGCATGATGGGAGGGATGCTGTCCAATTAGAGAGAAGGATCTCATGGCTTGGCTAGCATCAGGAACCAATGAGAGAGCAGGAGGATGGTGGCGAGTCGTGGCGGCGTGCGGCGCGAGTTTCAAAATTGTTATGGGCGAATCTCGGACTTTCAGAAACCTTTCGTATCTTGAAAATTTTACTGCTCTACATAAGAAAAGTTTTCGTCTTTGCTTTCTTAACTTGGATTTTTCGTAAGTTGAGCCTTTCGTATCTTGAGGTACTACTGTGTTTAAATATATATATATAATAAAACTGACATTATTAATGTACTGGCAGTATCTAAAAGGTAAAAATGGTATGTATAAATAAAATATATGCAAATCCTCTTATTCATATAAATCATATATTTTAATGTTTTTAAACACTGATATTACTTAAATATGATTACTGATAACTACTTAAATGACCTCATTTAAAATGATAACTTTATCATTTCTGTGTGATTTTTGCTGCCACATTCCACTTATTTTGGAGGAATTCATTACTTTACCTAAGATTAAACTTTGAAGTGTTAAATTATTTAATCAATACATAATCAATTTATTAAAACATCTTTATCTGTATCTACATAATACAATATAGTAAATGCCAAGTTCTGTCATGAAACTCTAGATAGCGCAGGCTGATAAGTGCTTGCAATCACATCATTCTCTATAGGTCACAGCTGATTGGTTCCTGTTTAATCAGTAGCCACTGAGCTCAATGTTCAATCACTTGATCAATGAGTTGCATCATTCTTTCAGAAACCCTCCACTTTCCCCAGCTTCACCTGTATTGATCTGCTAAGGGTAAATAATGTATGTTACATTGTACAGCAGCATTCGGATTTTATTTCTTATTCAAACAAGATCTTGTCATCCAGCCATTTCCTCCCTTCCTCTTTCATCCTCATCACCAAAATTATATTTTAGGTGGACAGATCGACACAGTCCAAAGACCATCAAATACCACGCAGAACAAAACAGACCTGTGGTCTAAGGATAAGCCAGGGTATGCTACAATTGTAGGATGTTGGAAATTAACAATGTGTTTTGAATAGTCAGGAGCAAATTCAATGAATATTCATTCCACCGTATCTCTTTCATATTGAATCCCCTTCATGCTTGAACTGATCTGATTCATATTTCACCTAGTGTAACTGTGGCTAATGCATTCCTGAGTTCATCCATGTGATTTAAGATGTAGGAAAATGACACAGTCACATGCTCATCTATCACATTTATTATTGGACCTGACTGATTCATTCACAGCAATAGAGGGGCTGACTCAAGACAATAGCACTGTTGAAAAAGACTCCTCAGTCTCACAAGGCTCAACCAGCTCAACAGCCGGCCAACATGTTACAGCACTAATATAACTCTATTTGATGGACATTAGGATCCAAATACAACATTACACTTTTAATAACTAAAATAACAAAGGTAAATCTTGACAAAAACCAAAGTGACAACACATATGATGCATCCACAAAGGACAACAACAAACTTGGACAATGTTGGAAATAAAGACTGCAGCCTCTAATGCATGTCTTAAGGCCAGGGAAGTGAGGTTTACTTGCACAGCTCTTACTAACTGGCCTCCGTTACATTCACCCCCTTTTACCTCACTCCCATCCGGGTCATGGCACCAATGTAACTCCTCCGGTTCTACTTCCATCACTCCAAGTGGGATTCAAACTGCCGTTTCCAACATGGGAGACAGAGGTACTAATGAGTCACTTGTGCACCTCTTGAGGCCAGGGGAGTAATCAAAGGTGGTTTGGTGTCTCCCAATACTGTTTCAAGAGGTCAGAGCAGGCCTCTACACAAGGAGAGCTGAACAGGAGGACACGTAGGAGGACAACAACCCAGCAGCAGGACTGGTATCTGCTCTTTTGTGCGAGGAGGAACAGGAGAAGCACTGCCAGAGCCCTACAAAATTTCCTCAAGCAAGCTGCTGGTGTGCATGTTTCTGACCAAACTGTCAGAAACAGACTTCATGAGGGTGGCATCATAGCTCAAAAGATCAATTTATTGTGCTGTAATCCCAATTTTCTGAATTCATATGTGTGCTCGTCAAATTGCATACTCGTTAGAAATTAATATCAAGAATTGTTACTCAGAAAGGGTTTGCGTCAATGATATCAAAGCTCATTGGCTCTCGTCTGCTTTGTCACTGACTTTGTGTGTTTTGTGGACATTCATTGAGTGGATCAAGATAAGATTTTCTGTGATTAACAACAAAAATTATACTTTGTATCCTAAACAAAACTACTGCATACCATGAGAAAGCACTTTGAATGCAATACATCATAATTTGGACTACGTTGATACTGCTTTTACCATTTCTATATTGAATCATGTTTACATTTATGCGTTTGGCAGATGCTTTTATCCAAAGCGACTTACATTGCATTCAAGAAACACATTGAATCAGTTCTTGCTTTCCCTGGGATTCAACCCATGACCTTGGCGTTGCAAGCACCAATGCTATACTAGTTGACCTACAGTAAAGCTTACACTTGTTTGTTTTAAAGAAATACTTTAAGGTAAGAAGGGTTGGCAACAAAAAAAAAAGGAAAACGAATAATGTTAAAAAAGAATACACTTAAAACGAATACGATTTTTGTAGTTGTTTGGCCAATACTTAATGTAGTATTTATTACGTTTGCCATGAGGCGCAAAATGTATTTTATCAATTTGATGTGAATCAACTATAAAATACACATAAAGAATCCAAATCCATTTTATTAGTGTGCTGTAATTCAAATCTTATGATTGTGATGAACAGACCCAAATTCAAGCCTTTATCCACCAATCTTAATTCTCAGCGTTGACCATTGGAAATGTTTTAGGAAACTTAATAAGAAACGTTCATTATTCTTCGCCTGCTTCATCACCGTTTGTGACATACCTCGTTTCAGGTGGTTGATTTTGAAGAGATATGCACCGCTTCAGAATATATCAATATAAGATTTTCAGAGATTAACAACTTTAAATTGTGCTCTCCATCTCATATAAAACTACGGCATACCACCAAAGGACCGCAAACTCAACACATTGTCATTTGGACTGCTTTAGAACTTATTTTTGACATTTTCACAGTAAATAATTTTTTGTGACATGCCTGTTTAAGTTTTTCATTAAAATGTATATATTTTGAGGAAATTATTAGAATTAGGTTTACAGGTAGGAGTGTTATTGTAACAAAAAGGTCATTTTACGTTTTAAATATTCTTTTTGTACTGAGCATCTTACGTTTCATTCTGTATCTGGTGTTCTTTTTTCAACAGATGGTTCAGTTCTGCATTTCTATCTCCAGCTGCACAACACCAGCTGTTCACTGTGCACAATTGATTCGAAACTTTCCCAAACCAACAACACTACAGGCCATCTATTTACCCCAAAGACCTTAACGAATTAATTCATGCTCAAGTAAAAAGTACAAGGTGTATGATATAGCTGTTAACAGAAATAATTAGCATCTGCATTTAATGGATGAGATTTACAGCTAGTATTAGACATTTTTCTGGTATAACAGTATAGCAATTCTCTTCACTCGTTCTTTAAACGTGTATAACAACAACTGTTTGTTTTCACTGCTTTTATTCGGGTTCCTCTTTGACAGATTGGCAAGAAAAATGCTTTAAACAGACGATTGACCAGCATACAATACTGCATTGACCACATGTCATTCCAGGTCAATTTCAAGCTAATTTACTGTGTGACCTCCGTTGGCTCACATGAATACTGCTTACATTGTGCACTGGGGGAAAAAACGAAAAGGAAAAAAAAGGTTATTTTTCATTGGCTGATCAGTAAAAGCAATAAGAACTGAGATCTGACTACAGCAGACTGCTGGAAGAAAACAGGGAGTGGACGAAAAGAAGATCAGATTAGACAGGCATCTGTTTTCCAGACCAGCATCAAACAAGAGATATTAGCAGTGCAACAGAGTTTACATTCTGAACCTTTATCGCAAAAAGGGATAAAGGGAGTCTAAAGGGAGTTTACATCCTTAAAAAAAAGAAAAAAGGATTACATAAGCCAAACATTGAATATTCAAAAGGTACTTCTCTAAAACCCAAATGTTTTGAGAGATTTTTGTTGTTCCAAACCCATCTTGTTTGTTCAAACACAGAAAGTCAAAAGTTGTTGCTTCAAAAAGTCCATAACGAGATCTTAAAGCTAGTCCAATTGCTGTGTGTACATTAATGAGAACAAAAATGAACTTAAATAATTTTAGCAAATGGCTGCAATGCAACAAAGAGTGAAAAATGTAAGGGGGTCTGAATACTTTCTGTACCGACTGTATCTGTCAGAAATGAAAAATGAACACGACTTATGATTTTGAAGTGACTTTTTTCACTAATCCTGTCCTCCACTATAGTAAAAAATCTCATTAATGGTTTGTATGTTCAAATAAGAAGCTTCAATAATCTAACACCAGGTTTGTTGTCATGATGCTGTTAGCACTCTCGGAACGAGAACATGTGCGATGCGGAGATACAGGACGCGGAGAACAGGTTCCAACTCAAAAACGAAACCCAAAAACTTCAAGAAACAAAACGGCACTTCATAGTGCAAACCTGGAGTACCCGGAAACTTTTAACAAGGAGAAGCTGCATCCACACAAACGGGAGAAGGACCGACGGCGAACAAGGACAAAGAGAACGTAAACGACCGACAAAGACATGGGACCACAGGAGGGTATAAATAACAAGCACGGGATGGGGAACAGCTGACGAGACTTTGGTACGTGACAAAGACAGGAGCGTGAAGGACCTGGAAGATACATAAAAGGGACAACGAGACAAGAGTGTGGCAGATGCCAAATGTCATTAATTACTGTGTGTCTTATAACTGACTGAAGTGTGTAGAATTTGAATAAGAGCATATTTATTCAAAAGTATTTATGATTTCCAGTGGTTTAAACTTATATTTCGGTGTGTTTCTCACTCACAGCTTTTGTATGAAGACTTACAGGGAAGACTTTTGTATGAAGAAGTAATACCGGTCATATGGACTACTTTTATGGTACTTTTTTGTTTTGTTTTGGGGAGCTTAACAGTCCTGACCTCTACTCACTTTCAACTGTATGGTACAGAGCAACAGATTTTATATTTTTGGATTTCTCTACACATATTATGCATGCAAAGCAGTTCTGAGAATTGAACAGTCAAAGTGGACTGTCCTCTCACTGGATGTCGCATCAAAGCCCAGTTCTGAACGACTGCCAAACAAGCACTGGAAAACAATGAATGGATACGTTATTATAAATATTTTTGCTAAGATTTCAAATTGAAAAGACTAGAGTAACAAAGGAACGTTTGGACACACTTGATCTTTAAAGAACGTTTGATCTAAAGACTTAAACACTTACTCCAATACTCAAAATTAGTTTTTGGAGAAAAATATGCATTTTAATGTTTTGGACCAGAGATAAAACAGCACCTTTGCATTGGCATAAACTAACCACTAACTTAAAGTTATAATCATTACTGACACCTTCATATGTAACAAAGGAGAAACACGTCACAGGATTGTGACACCTGCTTGAAAGACTGTCAAAAGGAGTCACTGTTACATTTTTTAACAGACTTTTTTTCTGTCCAGCAGCTGTTGTGAAGGTTAAAGTTTATGCATCATCAGTGAACAGATGCGACTGACCACACACACCTGATTAATAACGGAATCATACATACATTTACTCGATTAAATAGCTCCTCTGCTGACAGGCGCAAGGTTGATCTGAAGGACAGAGGAGCCAGACGTCCTCTTCAGATTAAAATGGGTACAAGGGTATCACTGCATCCAGTTAATAAATGCAGTCTGTATCCTGCTGGATTGAAATTTCGAAGGAACGTGTCAGCTTTAGCAAGCAAACTTCTTTTGGTCATATTTAAGAAATTGATTGTAAACAGAAACAATGAAATATGTTTACTCATGTTTTCCATTTGTGTCCAATATGTCCGGAATCCTATTACTAGCATTAAAGTAAAAGGAGAAATATCTGTCGATATGCCATTATATACTGTATAATGAGTCCAGATCAATGGCTGTGTTTAAATACCGGATAGAAGCTCGCTGCATTTACCTCGGGAAACAGATGAGCAAGTTCATTATGAAAGCAATTTAGGTTACACTTTATTTCCCGGTGTTACTGTCACAGTATTTTTAGTACGGAGTAATATTAATTAACTTAGCAAGATGTACTTACTATAAGTGTAATTATACATAATTTATTGTTATTACTGTTATAATTTACTATTAATACATGTAACCTGTAACAAAGTACATGGCAAAGTACATGTAACATTTATTTATAATATTTAAATAACAAATGTTATTTGTAACATTTGTAACCTGTAACATTTATTTTCTTATTAGTATATGATTTTAATATATATATATATATATATATATATATGTGTGTGTGTGTGTGTGTGTATGTATATCTATCTATCTATAAATAAATAAGAACGATATTTTTCAAAGTTCAAATCAAGTTCCACAGAAGCAGCGAGATTGAAATAAGCGCATGACGTCACATGACATCATACACGTTCAACGTTCTGAACGTTCTTTTTTTCTACGTTTCTGTTTGAAATACAACTGGAATCTGAACTGTGGAAATTAATTAATAAATATTTAAATTAATAATAATAATAACAACAATGAATCGTCCGGACAGTTACATAAACATAGTATAAGAGCACAAAATGCTGCGAAAATTGTTCGTGTTGCAACAAGTGTAGATGTGCTGCATTAATACTGATAGAGAAAACAGATGGAACAAAGCACCAGAAAAGTGTACCTTTGACCCCCTTGTTGTGTACAAGAAATCCCAAACAAAACGAAGTAAACGACCAACGACGTTTTGCGACTAACCGAACAGAAGTAGCTCCGATATCTTTTTATAAACCACCCAAAATATCCGCGAGACGGACCGTTACTCTAGACTTTACCACACATTTCACACTCCCGTCTGATTTAAAAACCACTTCAACAGTTTCTAAAATAAACTAAAAACTCGGTTCTTTCGCTCGTCGGACAGCACGTGCACGGTAACTTTACCTTCTGGCTTTTATTTCTAGTTTTCTCTCTTCAGTTTCGAAGCCTCATAGGGGTCTTTTGTCAACGTGTATCCTTGTGTTTCTCTTTAACCCTTAAAGAGCTTCTTTTAAATCCCTCAGTCAAGAAAATTCACACGAAACAATCCATCGCGCGTCCGTCCGCCGCGAAATTAATTACTCCACAAAGTCGCGTTTATTATCGTCAACGCGTTTGCATCGGAAAGAAGAGCTGATGAACGCTGGATGAAAAAGTATGAGGTCAGCAGAGCCTCCGACAGACCCCGCCCCTCCTGACGTCATCAGAGCTGCCCTATGACGACACGAACCCTCTTAGTCCAGCGAAAGTACTTTTGCCTCCGTGATTTTGTATTGGGAGTATTAAATGTAACCCTAGGTCAAAACTTCAGGTTCTTTTCTGTATTTTTTATTCATTGTGTAGCCCAATGGCTCTATATTTTATATGCACACTTTTTATTATATTTTATTAATTTGATTGGTATAAAAACTAATTTTTATTGCACGTCATGACAATGTAAAACTTTTCATGTTATTTTCATTGGAGGTAAAACTGTAATTTAACATGGGAATGTAAACAGCAATAATTTAATTTTTATTATCCTCTCAGCAGAAACGTTTTAACTTTCATAAATGTTCATTATTATACTACAATATTAAAAACAGCTCAACAGTTTACATTTATTTACTTTTTTTTTTGTTGCTGCACTAGCCCTTGCCAAGCCCACTTTTAAATATTTTTTTTTTCCATTATAATGATTTTCATTATAATTAGGCTTTCCTGTAGCTCAAACAGTAGAGTGTGGTGTTTGCAATGCCAAGGTCATGGGTTCGATTCCCAGGGAAAGCAAGAACTGATTAGAATGTCAATGTGTTTCTTGAATGCAATGCAAGTTGCATCGGATCAAAGCGTCTGCCAAATGTGTAATGTAAAGGTTTTTATTAATTATGCGGTTTAAGCTAGTATAAATGTTTCTTATACCAAAAGATTGAAAGTAGATTTGTAGTAGTCTGAGAGTTATGTTAGAAAATGTAAATATAGGTCTCTAAAACCTTAAAGAAAATAGCTTTAATTAAGCTATACATTCCAAAAGAGAGAGAGAGAAAAAGAGAAAGAGCTGACTCAGAGAAATATTTAAAGAAAAGTATTTTAAAGAGGGAAGCCGGGCTTTATGTTGAAAGTATTGGGTGGATTCATTACAAAAAGGAATGCTGGAAAAAAATCATTTATTATGTGCATAAAAACAGACCCAGAAAACCTTGGTTGCTATGATTACATAAGCACAAGAAAACCAGACGCCCAAAAGAGGCAATGCAGCTTTCGCAATGAATTCCTGCTTGAATACTGAAATACTGCAGTCGGAAATGTAGGAGTAACTCTAGAAACTGTGTAAAATGTTGCAGATTTTACATTGAAACACCACAATGGTAGTTTTTATTATTTGGACTGATAGCTATACATTTAAATCACACACACACACCCATCTCCTCCTAGTTTTAGATTAATAAAGTAGTGTGCAGTAGATTATAATTGTCATTGCATATACAACACTGCCCTCTTGTGATTTTTTTTTCTGTGTGCTTGATCAAAGCAGTTCAGTATATAACTTCCCCTTGGGCAAGGCTCTAAAATATTCCCCATATATATAATGAAAAAACACGAGTCTGTGAATTGTAGATCATGTGGATCAGCAGAAACTGAAGAGCTTGTACTAGAATATTATACTGCTTATAAAAATGAAAGGGTATTTCTGTTGAGAAAATTCAGAGGAATGGAGACAGGAAACCTTGCACTCACTGTAAAACACGGCTGCAAAATTGATTGAATCTTCATAGAATATATAATACATTAGTGAGATACACAAGAAATGCAGCACTGTTTAATAGGATTTAGAAGGTAATAAAAAACCGTATTATAATTTTTTATCCTCCCATTCCATCAATGGTCCACAATCCAGTCCAGTAGGCGGGAATACACTCATACACTCCAAAAAGAAGAAGAAGAGTTGGCATATGTGACTTACTTATTTTTATTTTTATTGGTAGAAAATCTTTCACAATTCTGCTGTAAATAAGGAATTCAGCAGTACTTGTAATGTTGCAGAATCAATCTGACAAATCATCTATGCGTCTCCATCATATGCGATGGACATCGGTTATCCTCATCTTGAGTAAAGTGTTAAATAGCAGGGTACTTTATTCCTTCTCTTTTATGAATACTGTGAATTCTGACATATTTTTGTCACATGCTGTTTTTCGCCTACTATCTAGAGTATACACTATATAGAGACTATATAGACAAAAACATCTTGGTTACATATGTATTCTTGGTTCCCTGACGTCAAAAACGCTATGGGAATGCTTTGCGTGAAGCACGTGTTAAATCGAACCAATGGTGTGAATGTAAATCAAAGATGGGATGAAATCATGAACTAGGAAGCTAAAAAAATGATGCTTAGACCTTTAAATGCTTTGGTTTAAAATGTTCAGCTGGGACAGCAATTTACTTAAAATCTCACCTTTTCAAAATAATTGTTTTGCTAAATGTTATATTTGCAAAGTTGCACCTGAAACAGCGTATAATTTGAGAAGATTTCTCATAAAACCCATCCTTCTATGTGTGTGTCTGTTGGTTTGTCGCCCCTGAGCAAAGAACTAATAGATTTCAAAGCAAAGCATGAGCGAGCAGTCCTTTGAGACACAGGCGTGTATGTTTGTTGTTGATTAGAGTAGTTTTAATTGAAAGATTGCATTGATTTTCAGCTCTTCATGTTGTATATTCCAACAATTGGTTTTCTTTTGATTGATAAACTCGAGCCTTGAGGAGTAATGAAAGAAAGCTAGTGTCTGTTCTCAAATGTTCTCAAATCCAGAGACAGGAATAGTTGGTATATCACAGTAACAAATACAAGTAAATAAAAAATTAAATATCTTAATAAATCTTTAATAAAATAAAATATTTTATTTAAAAAAAAAGAGGAGCTGCCAGAGCCCTACACAATGACCTCCATCAGGATATTGGTGTGCATGTTTCTGACCAAACTGTCAGAAATAGAGGGTTGCATAAGTGTCAAACGTCCTCTAATGGGACCTGTGCTCACAGCTCGGCACCGTGCAGCTCAATGGGCATTTGTCAGAGCACACCGGAATTTAATTCCACCATTAGTGTCCCGTTCTCTGCAGGAATGAGCAGGTTCCCACTGAACACATGCAGTGAGATGCTTTGAGGAACTTTCTGCAACGTGCAACATCATCCAGCTTGACCATTTTGGCACTGGTTTTCGACCAGTGATGGTCTGGAGAGGAATATCCTTGAAGGGTCGCACAGATCTCCACATGCTAGCTAATGGTTCCCATACTGCTGTTCGGGACCAGGATGAAATCCTCAGCACCGCTGTCAGACCTTATGCTGGTGCCGTGACCCTGGGTTCCTCCTGGTGCGTGATAATGCCAGCCTCGTGTGGCTCGAGTGTGTAGGCAGTTTTTAGATGAGGAAGGTATTGATGCCATTGGCTGGCCCTCACCTTTCCCATACCTAAATCCAAGTGAGAATATCTGGGACATTATACATTGGAGCATCCGAAGCTGCCAAAAAGACTATCTAAGAGCTCACTGATGCCATGATCCAGGTCTGGGTGGAGACACCATCCTCCATCTCATCAGGATGTCCAGATGTTGTCACAAGTGCATACAGGCACGTGGGGGCCATACAAACGACTGAGTTACAGTATGAGTTGCTGTAACTTCATGCTAAAAGGATCAGCCTATAACTTATTTACATTGACTTTTGGTATGATTTTGAATCCAGCCCTCAGTGTTGATGATTTTTGTTTTGTTTTGACTGGTCACATAATTTTGTTCTATAACAAATTATAAAATGTACATAAATATTTTCAAATAGAATATTTCATTAATTGAGATCCAATGTGTGACTTGTGTTCCCTTAATTGTATATATTTATATTGTGTACATATTTTCTGTGTCATTCAACATATTTGCAATCAGACATTTGTCATCAAGTTACGCTCATTTTTTAAAATATATGAAATTATAAAACTGAAAAAAAAAAATTCTGTAAAAGAAAAATAAATTATAAAAGAGAATATTACTTTCAGAAACATTTATTGGACCTGAATCTTTGGAATGTCAGTTGATCTGATCTGACTCTTGTGATGCAGATGCTCAAATACAAAACATTGAAATCCATTTTAAGGCCTTGCTGTTTTTATTCATTTTTTCCTTCCTACAACAGCAAATTACAGAGGCAGTATTGAAAATAAAAGTTTTTTCTTTGCTTCCGCATCTTCTTGTAAAAAAAAAAGAAAGAAAGAAAAGAAAATCAGCACAAAATTTGAAGACAGTACAAAAACAAAAAAGATAATCGGGTCAGGTAAATGGGAACTTTACTATAGGAAATCTGTATACCTTTTTCAATAATGAAAACATCTCGATAATTGACCATTTCAGAATCGTATTACACATTCTGAAACTATATAAAAAAAATCAACACTGTCTTTTTTCATTTCCGTTGTATTTTGTACAAATGAATGCTATAAACACATAAACTTCATCAAATATATTGATCAGTGCAACATTGTTTCTTTTTAGTTAATGCTACAGTATGCTTTCTCACAGAATCCCGACTGAAGCCAGTCACCAGTGACACACATGTAGCACATGGATTCATGTCATCGGAAACTACCAGGGAAAAAAAAGAAAAGTGTTTGCCACAGTATACAACACATTACATGAACATACCAAGAAACCTGTAGAAAACATTAGTATTGTCAGCAGTGAAGCCCTGTTATTGTTTAAACTATACGTGTACGTCATTGCTAAAGTCAGATCAATCCAGAATGGAATGATAATGAGCGACGAAACCAGCATTAATAATTAAATATCTGTTGAATATGAGATGACATCGTAGCCGAGGTCCCGAGATGTCACACGACAACGGGTTGTTGCGATTGGACCCTGCAGTTTGAGGCAACAGTCCTTTGGTACAGACACAAGGCCAATGACAGAACTCCACTATGACATCATCACGCATCATCACCAGGATGTGACGTCGAACTTTAATAGCACCACTCTTACAATGAAAGCTCCCCCTGATATGAAAGTCTTATTCAAGACCGTTAAAACTCGGCGGGTGATGGAATAAGCCACTCACTTTAAATTAAAGCAAGGCAATGATGATCATTTCTTCTTCTTCTTTTTTTTGGTATGCTGGACAGACAGACATTCTGAATGCGATTTAACGATGATATGATGATGTAATAGCCACGGATGAAATGTGCATCGGATCTGTTCTGAACGAGGGCTGCATCTTTTGGGAGCTTAGCAAAATAACCAAACAGGACGGAAAAAAGCACACGTTTCACTTTCACGAAACAGTCAGACGATTGTATTTACAACATACAACCCAAGAAAAAAGGGATACTGCAGCTTTCTTTTTTGTCCTTTTACTCGTTTCTTTGAAAAGGGCATTAAAATATATTAAAACTTATGTACAATATGCAGGATTTCAACATTAAAGCGCTATGAATTCATCGGGTTTTATTTTGCAGATTCGACCAACAGCCTTTTTTGAGAACTAAAGAGTTAAAAACACCAAAAAACAACAGAGGAGGCCAAAAAAGATGTACCAAAGGCACTGACTGAACCATACCCAGAATGCAACAGGGCTGGATGATATTCCAGCCCCTTTGATCTTTGCCCTACCACGGGGTAATTGCCTTCCCTTGGTCGTATATGGTTCATTTGGGGTTATATTGTTTTTTACACATCTCCTTAAAGCACAAAACAATCTTTTAAAATAAAAAATAAATGATTTTTTTCCTTCTAGAAAAAAAAGATAAATATTTTATAACATTATTATATATTGGTCTCAACACCAGCATCCGATTGTAAAAATGATCAACAAAAAATAATACGAAACAATAAAATAAAAAATTAAAATAATTTCAATCATCTGTACATATTCTTATTTTTCATTTTGTTTGTCTGTTTGCTTCTTTAAATCCTTGTAATCAATGTTTTGTACACAGTGTCCCCTACTGGTAGGTTCCATTCACTGCAGCTCCTGAGAAAAGCATGGCTCAGTCCCAGACCTCCTCGTCCTCCCGTTGGTTCGCTGAACCACAGAGCCTTGTCCTCCTCCACCCGGATGGCATCGGCAGTCCGTTTTAGCCCCGCCCTCCCTGAGGAGAGGTTCCCTCTCATTGGTTGGCGCCTCACGCTTCCGAGTACGAGTTCTGTGAGCTGAGCTTGTCCTTCTTTAACTTGACACCGTCCACTAGCTCAAAGTTATAGTTTTCCAGGGCAGATAAGTTCCTGTCGGACATGCCGCTGTGGGAGCAGGCGCAGTACAGAACCACGCCACAGATGGCGCCGAGGAAGACTCCCAGCGCGCTCATGGCGATGATGGTGATGAGGATGGGGTCCAGCGTCTTCAGCATGTTTCCGGCTCCGCTGATCTCATGGTTATCCACAATCTCAGGGAAGTCTGTGATGTCCACAACTAGAGAAGAACAGATAATATAAAAAGACATATTAAAACAAGTACCTGCATTAGTAACAGAGCTATTTCTACCTGATTTAGCCAATAAAATTAGTTTTAGTGCTTTAACTGAATGTGTACAGGTCATCGATTTTACTTGAATGTGATGTAAACGCCCTCCAAACATATTGTAACACAAATCAGTGTAGAATGTTACTTGGTTGTGTATATTGTTTTTTTGTTGTTGAAAAAATGCATCTGCGTCAAGTTGTTACCACTAGCAGCCACTTGAGGGAACTAGAGTTGATTGATTACCGGATATAAGCCCGATCGCAGACGAGGAAGCACGGTTGTCAACTTACCACCTTTGTCGCTATTTTTAGCGAGTATTCAGACCACTCTAGCGACACATTTTCAAAAAAGAGACTAGCGACAAGTTTAACGACATTTATCTGGAGTTTTTGGAGACTCTCTGAAGTGAAAGCACACATCGTTCTTACTCTTCTCAACGAGCAGCGAGTGCACATAAAGCCCGCCTTCTCTGATTTGATTGGTTTTCTCAAATATTTTGACATTGATGAGTGGTTACCGACCAATGAGTATGAGGCTTAGATAAACACACACACCTGCTTCTGTTCTCACACGCTCTGCTCACACCGCTGTGGATTGAAGAACCCGCTTGTTAAAAGACGGGACGAAGCCGAATTTGTTGAGAAAGCACATTAGACAGGCAGAACGCAAGAAAGTATGCAATCTAGTACAGCGTGATGACCTCACGAATATGCTAATTTACGCATGACGTCACCTAGAGACATTTATCGACTTTTTGGCCAGGATTTAGCTACTTTCCTTTAAAAGTAGTTGGCAACACTGCGAGGAAGTCAGATTGTTTGGTAGAGGGAAACCTCATGGTTGAGCTCATGGCTACCTATTCTCAAAAGTCATTTTTTAAGCGTAAACTTATGAGAAAATAGGTAGCCATGAGCTCAACCATAAGGTTTCCCTCTACCAAACAATCTGCCTATACCCTCAATCTGCAATATACACAACCAAGTAACATTCTAGCCTCAGATTTGAGGAAGCCACTTACTGATTTCATTAAAGTTGTCCTCAGGTAGAATCGGCTCTGCTGGGACATCTGGGTCTGCAAAAGGGCGACATAAAAAACAGGAAATGTATAAAGTTCAATATTGTCATCCAAGACAGAGGGAGGATCTTCACGGTGGCTTAAAATGATTTAAAAAGGACTTGCACTGCATTCAAGAAACACATTGACATTCTAATCAGTTCTTAAAATGAGACCAAACTAACTTTTAAAAGACACTGAACTGACTTCAGCTGAAAAACAGGTGAAACGCATAATTTTGCTGTTATCTCTGTAAAGCTGCTTTGAAATAATCTGTAGTGTATAAAGCGCTATAGAAACAAATGTGACTTGACATTAAAAGCTACAAAAGATAGAAACATCAAGGTTTAGGGAAAAATCATATTTCTTATTTGAACATGTTCCCTCAACATCTGCCATTTTTTATTTAGAAACCAACGGTTTCACTATCTTGGAAAACCTGGATATATGAGGGAATTTTAAAAGTATGATTTCCAGACCCATTTATGCAAGAAAAAATATAAAACAAGTCAGTATAAGTACATATAATTTTTTTTTTTTAAATCACACTTGACTAGAAAATGATTTAAATTAATTTTTAAAGATGAAAATTGAAAATTTGAAGTTACAGAATTTTAATCACACTTTATTTTAAAGTGTAATTTTGCATTTAATTACTGATTAATAATAATGAACTATACACACTTACTATTGGTTTAGGGTTAGGATTGGGTTTGGTTTAGGATTAGTTGCATGTGATTATGCATAATATATAGTTATTACTACAGTAACTGCATGTACCGTTTAACAAGGACACTGTGAAATTTTAAAATGTGTCCTTTTGCCTCATTGACATTGTGAATGTGTAATTCTACATTTAGGTACTGAGTAATTATATTGTAACTATATGCACTTTCTATAGAGTTTGGTTTATGGTTTGTTCCATGCACTGTAATTATGCATGATTTATAGTTATATGTAATTTATAATTTGTACTATGTAACTATGCACTGTTACACATGTATCGCGTAACAGGGACACTATAAAGTGAAGTGATACCCAGTTTTGTTTTGTGACAGGTGTATTGACTCACCCTTGCAGTCGGCCATGTTCAGATTGTCTAAGATTTTGATGTCGTCCACGGCAATGTCTCCCCAACTTTTCCTCTCCACTACGCTTTCAATTACCACCTGAAAAAAAGAAAAACACAAAATTTGCATTTTAAGATTAAAATGAAAATAACAGCGTACAGGTTTGAGGGTGACTAATTAACAACAACATTTACTTCGAGCTCCTGACCAGCCAATCATGTTTTACATTCATTAATGACTTACAGGGCTTGACATGAACTTCTTTGCTGATGACATACATATCCTTTTAATACCTGGTAGGGTTTATTGGAGTGGGGTATCAGTACACGACCCTCCCTCCAGCGGTTGCCCTGATGACCACTGACGGTCCAGAGCAGGACATCAGCTGAGCCCTGGCTGCTCTCTCTGCGCTGTTTAATGTGTAGCGTGCCGATGTGGGAGCCAAACATGTGGTACCAGAACGACAAGCACAAGTCCGAGTCCTGCCCCGACACCGACGGACTCACTAACCGAGCCACTTCTGTCTCCTGAGCACCTGTC